>JXCR01138881.1:71901-108278 GCA_002079205.1 Phalaenopsis hybrid cultivar | reverse complement strand
TATTTAATCTTTGTATTAAATAGGGGAATTTGTCGGTCATATATAAAAGGTTCGCAGACCAAATGGATGTCACAAATCTCTTAGTTTGCAGGATTGAGCCTATTATCGGGGTCTACAGTTTTCTCTTGGAATGTGTAGTATTCAGGGTGTCAGAACGATTATGCAAATTATTGGACTACTGAGATCCATTCGGTCTCATTTTTTTCAAGAAAATAAAACATACTACTTTCAAAACCCAAACTATATATCTATTATATTAAATTAAATTTCAAAAATTGTTTTCATATTTCATATTTTCAAAACTATCTATCGAAAAAGTTGACCGACAAGGATCGGCTCCTCTATAAGTGTAACATTACTTCCCTCCCAAAAAGCATCTTATACTCATGGTGGAAGGTTGAAAACTACTTGTGGATCACCTCGCAAGGCTCTCATGTTGCTTCATAGTCTGGTAGACCCTTCTATGTGACCAATATCTCATTTGCTCCTCCACTCCATGACACACTCCTTCGATCTCTAATGGCTCCAAAATTACCTCCAAGTCTTCTGTCAACGTCGGCATTAGTGTATGTGGGGGTGTATGATCTCCAATCGCACACCTCAATTGTGACACATGGAAACTAGGTGTAGTGCGGACAATGGTGGTAAATTCAAACGATAAGCAACTTCCTTGATGCGTATCATCACCTCATATATTCCATAGTATCGCAGTGAGAGTTTTTTGTTCCTCCTCTGGCTAATGTCTTATGTCGGTAGGTCTCAGCTTTAAATATATCATGACCTCTATTTCAAAACGAACCTCTCTCCAGTCCTCGTTCGCTTTCCTCTTCATGATTTGTCAAGCTCTTAGTAAATGCCCATTGAGCTCTACTAATATCCTACCTCTCTTCTATAAGTACTGATTGACGCTAGATACTGGTG
The DNA here is from genome assembly GCA_002079205.1 of Phalaenopsis hybrid cultivar. NCBI lineage: Eukaryota > Viridiplantae > Streptophyta > Magnoliopsida > Asparagales > Orchidaceae > Phalaenopsis > Phalaenopsis hybrid cultivar. Next base: position 107,357 of record JXCR01138881.1, on the reverse strand, counting down.
TGGCTTCATGCCCATAATGTATTAAGTGAGGTGGATCCCGCTGATACAATATCTTGAAAGGGGTGGTATATGATGCGGTAGGGTAATAAGTATTTACCAATATTCAGCCCATGCAATCCACTTTGCCCATAGCTTTGGCGTATTAGAAACAAAACAACGCTGGTATGTCTTCGCACTCCTGTTGACCACCTTCGTCTGTCTATCGATCTGGGTTGATATGCAGTCTTCCTTTTATGGATTGCCCCTTTTAACCTAAATAGCTCTTTCTAGAAGTGGTTGAGGAACACCACGTCTCTATTGAAAACAATCGATTCTGGTACTCCTCCGTGCAAACGGACCACTTCACGGATAAATACATCCGCGGATGAGACCGTCGTATAGTGATGCTGTAAGGCAATAAAATGTGCGTACTTACTCTGGCGATCCACGACCACCATGGTCACTGTGAACTCTTTTGATCATGGCAATCCCTTGATGAAATCCATCAACACTTCTTCCCAAACCTTCCCCATTAATGCTACGTGGTCAAGTACTTATGTCGCTGACATGCATCACATTTTGCCACCATATCTTCGATGTCTTTGCGCATCCCCTCCAAATAAAGTTCTGTAGCTAGAAGACTATAGGTCTTCGGCACACCTAAATGTTTACAGATTGCACTGTTATGAAACTCTTGTAATAATATGGGAATATACTCTGACTACTTGGGTAGCACGAATCACCCCTTGTGGAGCAACAACTCTATTCTCAATGCATATCCTGGATGACTGTTCGAATCTTGTATTAATTCGGCTTTTATCTTCCTCAACTCTCTATCCCATTCGCTCTCCTGCCTCAAGGCTTCCCAATCTAGTACCAAAGGTTCCGATAGAGTCGTCAATTAGGGGTTCCTCCACCTTTCTCAACTGTACATCAGTTGCCTTGTTCTCCAATTTTGACCGGTCTTGAATCTCAAAATCATACACAGTAGCTTGAATATCCATCTCCGTTGCTTCTCACTTATCATCCGTTGCTTCAAAAGATACTTTAAACTCCTTTGATCTGTCCTGACTAAAAAATGCCGCCCCAACAGGCAAGGCCACTACTTCTAATTGGCCAGGATATAGCCATTATTTCTTGTTCATATATTGACTTTAGCCTTGATTTGATTGTCAGAACCTGACTGAAGTAGGTAATCTGCCACTGATCCTACATGAGTACTGCTCGCAATCTGTATCCTGATGCATGTATCCACCACAAATGGTTTACTGAAATGTTGGAGTGTTAATATCAGTATCTTAGTCATGTCCCCCTTAAGATGCTCAAATGCTTGTGGTGTTGCTTCCCTCAATTGAAATTGTCTTGCTTCAACTGCTCGTCAATGACCATGCTATTTTGTTATATCCTCTCACGAACTTTCGGTAGTAGCCTGTGAGTCCCAAGATTCCTCCCAACTCCTTCAAATTCCTTGGTAAGGGCCAATCAACCATAGTCTTGATCTTGGACCGATCCACTGCTACTCCCGTCCTGGTCACCACATGTTCTAGGTACACCATTAACTGAGCAAAAGAATATTTCTTTAGATTAGCATACAATTGGTGCTCCATTAACTTCTCCAGGATTGTACTTAGGTTCTTCACATGCTCTGTCTCTATACGACTATAGATTCGAATATCATCAAAGAAAACCAGGACAAATTTCTAGAGATAAGGTTGAAAAACCCTATTCATGAGGGATTGAATTGTCGCCGGGGCGTTGGTGAGACCAAAAAACATCAACAAAACTGATAATGTCTTTCTTGTGTTCTTGATGTTGTCTTGTGTACATCTGCTGGCTTCATCCTGATCTGGTGGTACTTTAACTTAAGATTGATTTTTGAGAAAATGACTGCCCTATATAGCTCATCTAGCAACTCATCAATCACATGAATAGAAAATTTGTCCAACACCGCTTCCTTGTTCAAAGGTTGATAGTCCACAAGAATCTCCAATATCATCTTTTTTCTTCACCAACAATACCGAACTGGAAAAAGGGCACACATTAGGCCTGATAATCTCATCCTCGAGCATCTCTTGGACCAACTTCTCAATCTCAGTCTTTTGAATCTGGGGGTATTTGTATGGTTTGATGTTGCTAAGAGAAACACCCTCTTGCAATGTAATAATGTTCTCGTGCTCCCTCCGAGGTTGTAACCCTCTTGGCTACTGGAAAACATCATTAAACTATTGTATAAGCTGCTGGTCACCTTTCAAAAACATTGTCAACTCTGAATCTTGAACCCCCTCAATGCTCTGCAACTCCACCAAGTAACCTACTCCTGCTTCTCGAATCGACTTTAATATGGCTTTAAGCGACGCCATGGTTTTGTATAAGCTAGCATCTCCTCTCAGCACCGCGTTCCTACCCTTCATTAGGAATTCCATCGTCGAGGTTTTCCAATGCACCTTCATCTCTCCCAATATTCACAACAACTTCATCCCCAAAATCACATCTGTGCTGCCCAAATATAAAGTAAGGAAGTCTTCTACCACCTATTGGCCATGTAATGCCAGAACAAACCCCTTGCAAATTCTTTAACTTTTCTCCTCCTTCCCTGCCCCCATCATGACGGCAAAGCTCCCCGCCGTTTCTAGCTTCAACTCTAGCTTTCCACTGTTTGATTTGAGATGAAGTTATGTGCGGCATCGCTATCTACCAACACCACAATCGGTTGTTCCCCGATTCATCTCCCCACCTACGCCTCCGCCACATCCAAATGCAAATGCTCCTCCTCTGCTGCTTCCTCTTCTGATTCATTACTCTTTGTATCCTCATCCTGAACTAAAAAAACTGAAGGGCGTGCTCCTTGCAACGGTGTCCTGGCGCGTATTCCTCATTACAACGGTAACACAATCCTTTGGCTCTTTTGTCCTGCACTTTCGCATCTACGAGGCGCTTGAAATTACCAGGCCACGATCCTATGCTCTTCTCTTTCAACGCCTCTTTCTAAAATGACACCGTCTAGGTTTTCGGTGTCATGACTGTCACAACGATCTTGTACAATCCCTCGTTGTTGCTGCTTTTAGCGGTCTTCTTCATCTGTTTCTTATGCTATCTTCAGCCTATCCAAGGAGGACCGGATCGCCTTGCCAAGTCCAGGGAGGATCTGCTCTTCCACAGGCGTTACATAAATCCTTCCATATCACTATCTATTCGGCACTACTGAGTTTCTCTACTCCCGACATGCCACATGCTCACATAAATGCACTAAGATACTCTTAAAACGAAACTGGGAAATCTTATAAATAAAAATGCAATTGGATCATCTACTGATGGCAAGGAAAAGTGAAAAATAATACTGTTCGAGAGAGTAAACTGGTTTGCAATCATCCTTTTTCCTTTTGTCCTCCTCTTGCTAGTGGGAAAAGTGGACTTCCATGTGCTTGAGACTACATAGAACACCCAGTTCTTTCTCCTTACATGGCTATCACGCAATACTGCATTAAAATATTTGTTATTTTATCGGCTCTCTCCCTCTCTTTACTTTGCCCTTTTAGTGTAAGCATCTCAGCTCAAAAACTCTTTCTCTGAATTTTGTTTGTCCGTGAGTCATCCATCTAGATTAGGACAAAGTTTTAGCAGGCCAAAATATGGCTAAGGATGTTTGCATAAAATATTGCTTGAAGCTTTTTGATGATGAAGTTGAGGAATAAATAGATTTTGTCTAGAGATATTATATGGTTGTGCAAATCATTATTCTAGATCTAGTCAAACTTTAAATTCTGCAACATATTACATGTTCCAATCCATCTAAAACTCTAATTGAAATTTGCGATGAATTTGTGATAGGAATTATGTTTATTTACTGAAAACCTTGATGAACTTATTTCGTCTCTCTTCCAGCTATTTCGATTTCTAATGGAATTATATGCTTGAGCAGGAGCATGATGATACAATTGAAACTGAGCATATGTGAGAATGATGATTCTATATCTGAAGATGAGCTTGTTATAGAGCTTGAACAAGAGTGCTTAGTAGAGTCTATTATTGTACCAGAGTAGTTTTCATTCATGACTATTACTTTCAAACCTATTGAAATGGAGTTTCATGTTGTTCCTCAACTTCCTACACTTTTTGACTGTTTCATCACACATTGAGTTCATTTTACCATCGCTGCAGCCACCATATGCCTTGATATTCTATGATATTTTACTTTGAACATTAGATATATTCATGCTTCCACATGAGTATGAAACCTTATATCCTATTCTTGAATTTTATATAGGGTTATATATTTACATATCTAACACCTAAATTTTATATTTACGCACATAGCACTCAAATCTTTAACATTAAGTGAAAAATATCATTATTTTCTTTTTAAAAGTGAAATGCACCTTTTCATGCATAGATACCAAGTGTTATAAATGTACATATCAAACTTTGGCTGTTAGATATGTAAATGCATAAGACTTGTGCGGTAGTCTGTAAATGCCCTTCCACCATGACAATCAAACTTCTAAAAGAATGATTCATGTAACTTTTTAGGAGAGTGAGTATTGTTGTGACAAGGAGAAAAGATGTAGCACTATAAATTATATATAGTATTTCTTAGAATTTATTTTAGTTACGAGTAAAGTGCAATACATGGGGTTATTTTAGTCCCAGAGTCTATAAAAGTGTCAACTTATGTTCTTCTATTTTTTTTAATGTTGGTTGAAATAGTTAGCAGAGAACTATTTTAGCCCCCATTAAAAGAGTTTGAGGACTAAATTAACACTCTTATAGACTATGGGGCCAAAATACCCCCCCTGTAAATAGTCATGGGATCATTATGACACTTCCCTCTTTCAGTTATTTAATTTAAATTAGGATTTTTTGATTGAGTACTGCAACACTTCACCAAAAATTTATATTTAAAGTGAAGTCTTATCACTATTTGATGAGGTGGACTAATTAAAGTTGGGTTGAGTGATATATTTTTGCTTATGAAGATTTTCATTGGTCCACCTCTTCAAATGCTTAGGTGGCTTCAATTTAAATCAGATTTTTATTATTGAGTATACCATTTATCTTCTATATTTATTTTAATTGAAATTAGCATTAATTATTCTGATGGGATAATTTTAGGTTTTAATTTGAATTTTTTAGTTTCGAAGTATTGTCCTTATTTNTTTACCATCGCCGCAGCCACCATATGCCTTGATATTCTATGATATTTTACTTTGAACATTAGATACATTCATGCTTCCACATGAGTATGAAACCTTATATCCTATTCTTCAATTTTATATAGGGTTATATATTTACATATCTAACACCTAAATTTTATATTTACATGCATAGCACTCAAATCTTTAACATTAAGTCAAAAATATCATTATTTTCTTTTTAAAAGTGAAATGCACCTTTTCATGCATAGATACCAAGTGTTATAAATGTACATAGCAAACTTTGGCTGGTAGATATGTAAATGCATAAGACTTGTGCGGTATGTATGTAAGTGCCCCTTCACCATGACAATCAAACTTCTAAAAGAATGATTCATGTAATTTTTTAGGAGAGTGAGTATTGTTGTGACAAGGAGAAAAGATGTAGCACTATAAATTATATATAGTATTTCTTAGAATTTATTTTAGTTACGAGTAAAGTGCAATACATGGGGTTATTTTAGTCCCAGAGTCTATAAAAATGTCAAATTATGTTCTTATATTTTTTTTAAGTTGGTTGAAATACTCATCAGAGAACTATTTTAGCCCTCATTANAAAACTCTAATTGAAATTTGCGATGAATTTGTGATAGGAATTATGTTTATTTACTGAAAACCTTGATGAACTGATTTCGTCTCTCTTCCAGCTATTTCGATTTCTAATGGAATTATATGGTTGAGCAGGAGCATGATGATACAATTGAAACTGAGCATATGTGAGAATGATGATTCTATATCTGAAGATGAGCTTGTTATAGAGCTTGAACAAGATTGCTTATTAGAGTCTATAATTGTACCGAAGTAGTTTTCATTCATGACTATTACTTTCCAACCTTTTGAAATGGAGTTTCATGTTGTTCCTCAACTTCCTACACTTTTTGACTGCTTCATCACACATTGAGTTCATTTTACCATCGCTGCAGCCACCATATGCCTTGATATTCTATGATATTTTACTTTGAACATTAGATATATTCATGCTTCCACATGAGTATGAAACCTTATATCTTATTCTTCAATTTTATATAGGGTTATATATTTACATATCTAACACCTAAATTTTATATTTACATGCATAGCACTCAAATCTTTAACATTAAGTAAAAAATATCATTATTTTCTTTTTAAAAGTGAAATGCACCTTTTCATGCATAGATACCAAAGTGTTATAAATGTAAATATCAAACTTTGGCTGTTAGATATGTAAATGCATAAGACTTGTGCGGTATGTATGTAAATGCCCCTTCACCATGACAATCAAACTTCTAAAAGAATGATTCATATAACTTTTAAGGAGAGTGAGTATTGTTGTGACAAGGAGAAAAGATGTAGCACTATAAATTATATATAGTACTCTTAGAATTTATTTTATTTACGAGTAAAGTGCAATACATGGGGTTATTTTAGTCCCAGAGTCTATAAAAGTGTTAAATTATGTTCTTGTATTTTTTTTTAATGTTGGTTGAAATAGGCAGCAGAGAACTATTTTAGCCCTCATTAAAAGGTTTGAGGACTAAATTAACACTCTTATAGACTATGGGGCCAAAATACCCCCCCTGTAAATAGTCATGGGATCATTATGACACTTCCCTCTTTCAGTTTTAATTTAAATTAGGATTTTTTGATTGAGTACTGCTACACTTCACCAAAAATTTATATTTAAAGTGAAGTCTTAGCACTATTTGATGAGGTGGACTAGTTAAAGTTGGGTTGAGTGATACATTTTTGCTTATGAAGATTTTCATTGGTCCATGTCTTCAAATGCTTACGTGGCTTCAATTTAAATCAGCTTTTTATTATTGAGTATACCATTTATCTTCTATATTTATTTTAATTGAAATTAGCATTAATTATTCTGATGGGATATTTTTAGGTTTTAATTTGAATTTTTTAGTTTCGTAGTATTGTTNTTTTGCTTATGAAGATTTTCATTGGTCCACCTCTTCAAATGCTTAGGTGGCTTCAATTTAAATCAGATTTTTTTTATTGAGTATACCATTTATCTTCTATATTTATTTTAATTGAAATTAGCATTAATTATTCTGATAGGATAATTTTAGGTTTTAATTTGAATTTTTTAGTTTCGAAGTATTGTTCTTATTTTTAACCTTATTTATAAAAATAAGTATACTACACATGCATTAGTTAAGCCAAAGCTGCAGCCTAAGCCACTTCCAAATCATTTCAATGTTTGTTAAACAATACCCCTCTACTTGTGATTCATGAATGTTTTTTATCTTCATCGAAGTAGGCAGTTATCTAGCTAAAAGTTAGTATGATGTCCTCTCAAAGTAAAGTACACATTTTTTTAAAGGACCAACCGTTGTTTTACGACATGGCATGATTCATTATGCTAGGGAAAATATTCTTACTTCAAGCATTGTAATATATATATATATATATACACACACACACACACACACACACACACATTATCATTGATCAAATTGGGTTTTATAGTAATATTAGATTTTGTCTAATGGTTGTTGAACTCTTTGTCTACAATGTATTTTTTGAATGCTATCCTATTTTATTCTGTTATTCCAAAAATAATATTAATTTTTTTGTTTACTCAATTTGAATTTTTTGATACAATCTAAACTTATACATATATATATATATATATATTCCTCAAGATATGCAGTTGCAGAAGTGCATATTTCAGATTTGTCATCTTTTTTCTTTAGCACTACATGATTTCAACTATCTAATATTTGAGTTCTTTTAAGATATTATCTTATTTGTTTTAATACGATCTTATTTTAATTATTCATCCTTAAGATGAATATTATTTTCATTATTTATTATTAAAATTATTAAANGATATGCAGTTGCAGAAGTGCATATTTCAGATTTGTCATCTTTTTTCTTTAGCACTACATGATTTCAACTATATAATATTTGATTTCTTTTAAGATATTATCTTATTTGTTTTAATACGGTCTTATTTTAATTTTTCATCCTTAGGATGAATATTATTTTCACTATTTGTTATGAAAATTATTAATATTTAAATATTTTTATCTTTCCAAAATATTCTTATTGCAGCTGTTTAATGCATCCTCCTTTGGTCATGAACCTCTATTAATTATTAATCTTGCAGTATAAAAGTTGTGATAAGAAATAATAAAGGACGTTGCCTAATGAAATCAAGTTTATCCCTCAAATTATGTATTTTTACCTGTCACCANTTATTAATCTTGCAGTATAAAAGTTGTGATAAGAAATAATAAAGGACGTTGCCTAATGAAATCAAGTTTATCTCTCAAATTATGTATTTTTACCTGTCACCTTCCCAGCACTTAGAAGTGACTTTTTCTCTGTGACTTTCTCTCTCTATCCTCTTTCCTGCACAGAGGCAACCATGACCAAACACACAAACACAACAGAAAGTACCAGAGTGGGAAAACGATAAAGCAATGAAAAGGGGAAGACAACATAGAAATATTTAAATTATTTCAATAAAACACCTAATGAAATAATTATTGTTAAATGACTATTCCAATTAATACATCAAAATATTTTATGATGGGGCTTTTTTTTCCTTAAAATAAAAAGGGATAATCAAAATCTAATAAAATTAACTAATCTATAAAATATTTATTTTAATATTTAATAATTTAATATTCCTGTTTTGTAAGGGTAACTGCCTTACAATTTTGCTCCCTCCATAATTTTTNGACAACATAGAAATATTTAAATTATTTCAATAAAACACCTAATGAAATAATTATTGTTAAATGACTATTCCACTTAATACATCAAAATTTTTTCTGATGGGGCTTTTTTTTCCTTAAACTAAAAAGGGATAATCAAAATCTAATAAAATTAAATAATCTCTAAAATATTTCTTTTAATATTTAATAATTTAATATTCCTGTTTTGTAAGGGTAACTGTCTTACAATTTTGCTCCCTCCATAATTTTTTCTGTCTTCCAAACATTGTTGTTTATGCAAGGATGGCTTATATTTGCAAGGCATATATTTTAAAATTTTCATCCCTATGTNAATCATTGATTCATTATTTTCATTCCATAGGGGGTGATGTGATCGGGATGTAGAAACAGTTGACAATTGTTAGTAACTATAGTTCTTTTTTCATGGTCACCTAAAATTGCATTTGGTTAATGTCCCAATTTTTGAGTTTTTAAATGCAACCATCTTCAAAAGAGTATATTTTTCATTCGTTTCGTTCCTGTGACCCATCATTTGTTTGTAGGGTTCTGGAGGCATTACTATCAAGAAAACAAATCTTGCTCTGATAATTGGCATTTATGATGAGCCGATGGCTCCAGGGCAGTGCAATGTGATTGTGGAAAGGCTTGGTGATTATCTCATTGAACAGGGATTTTAATTATCGTGTTGTGCTTGTCCTTTTCATTTGCTCTGATGGATTATTGTACTCTTCGTCATGGGATTGCATCTAAAGTTCTACACCATGCATGTGTTCTTCTCACAAAATAATCTATTAAAAATGTGTTAGTTTTGCGCGGGGGAATTGCATTTAAATCTGTATCTTTGCCCCCACGTCTGGTCAGAGTTGCTTTTACTTGCTGGCTATGCATTTCTTTTTTAATTGGGTTGTGAGTTTTATGAGATGAAATTTTATATGATGCAAGTATTCAAAACTTTTGTTTTTTTAAGTTGTATTTATTCAGGACCATTTTCTCGTCTTCATAGTTTTGAGATATGGCTATCAGCTTCAATGTTTTTTGCAAAGATTATTTCCTGATTGTTGCTTCTTTAGCTTTGCCAAATGTTGTACTCGAATCATTCCACTTCGACAAGGAGATGCCGTATTGTAGTTTGCATGCTNAATTGGGTTGTGAGTTTTATGAGATGAAATTTTATATGATGCAAGTATTCAAAACTTCTGTTTTTTTAAGTTATATTTATTCAGGACCATTTGCTCGTCTTCATAGTTTTGAGATATGGCTATCAGCTTCAATGTTTTTTGCAAACATTATTTCCTGATTGTTGCTTCCTTAGCTTTGCCAAATGTTGTACTCGAATCATTCCACTTCGACAAGGAGATGCGGTATTGTAGTTTGCATGCGTTGATCGACAGGAAAGTCATCAACTGGAATAGGAGCAGCAAATTTGTAATGTCTGTCAGCCGAGTATAGGGTGAAAATATGATCAAAGAGGAAGTTGTTACCCGNTCATCAACTGGAATAGGAGCAGCAAATTTGTAATGTCTGTCAGCCGAGTATAGGGTGAAGCAATGCCAGTAGAGTATGATCAAAGAGGAAGTTGTTACCCGTGCTAGAATTAGTGTTGACAAGAGTACCCAAAACTGAATAATAGCTTGAATTTTGTCTGTTTTTTGGTCAAAATTGTTGAATAAGAAATTTTGTGGGCCACAAAATTTGACTGCAAAGATTTGTGTGTGAGAGGGAGAATATGGGACAACACGCTATGCCTTGGGCTTGCCTTTTAATTTGTGATGGGCATTAAGTAAATTTTTAAGTAACATTTAAGAAAAAAATTCTGAATCATGGAATATAGGATAAGGTTGATTTGTTAGCTATAGGTTTTTATTTGCAATAGATATGCTTTAATATATAATTTCCAATTGGGAGTGGGATTGTTTGAAGTTATTCTCAACTTTATTCGCTTTAGCCAAGGCATGTATGATATTGAATGATTTGTATTGATTTGCCCAATCCGTCTCAAGGGCTAAGTAAGCAGGTGAGTAATAGGCGCTCTGTCATTAGGTCCAATAAAGGGTAAGCTCTATGTGATGATGGGCACTTAGGATATGTTTGGCACAGTTTTTTTGTTGCGTTGCTTTTTAGACCACCACAATGTTTGGGAAATTTGTTTCTAGCCGTTTTTTAAAAATTTGTGGTGGAAAATTAGTTTTTTTCAACCTAATCTATCAACTTGTTGTGGCTGCAAAAAAATTGTTGTATAATTTTTTGAAATTAAAGTAAATTTGTAATAGCTAATGTAACTTTTTGAACAATATTTTTTCTGCAACTGTTTTAGAATTGTTTATTCAAATGGTTACAGCTTCCCCAATTAGACCCTTAATTTACTTTAGAATTGAGGGAGTAATCATTAATAAAATTGAATTTATTCTCATTGTTCAATATTGTGGCTAATTTCTCATAATTGGTTGAGTTGACGTGAAGTCCATTTCAATTATTTTAAATATTGTTTACTTTATTGGTACATTTACTTTTTAATTTCTTAAAATGATAACAAAATTTTACATGTTATTCAAACCAATGATCACATTATATAGAGTTAATTTGAGTCAATATGACTTCATATATTATAACGTTATGAGCATTTATTAATATAGACTAATGACCATTCTAAGAGTTTCTTGTTAGCCTTTTCCTTTGCGTTTTGTCTTTGCAAGATGTCAACATAAGATGGTTGAGAAGCAAGTTGTCCTTTTAACAGAACTCTCTATTGAGCTCCATGATGTAGAGGAAAAGGAGAGCTTAAGGTATTAATAAGATGATTTATAAGGAGAGGATCTTGATTTTATCTTGAATAAGGAGATTTTCCTTTATAAGAATACTATCAACTATGCTTCCTTGGTTGAGGCAATGAGTCTTGGTTACCGAACTTTTGTGACTGATAAGGTAAAATAAAAAATGGGTTAGCTTCGTTTAATTCACTAGTGTGGTACTGAGATGTATCTCAAATGATCTTTCTAATGAATCTTTAAAGGTGGCCCGTGTTGAGGTGAATTTGGCCACAATATTGCCAGAAGCTTCTTCTCCTAAGAGCTCAATAAGGGTGGATTAGCAACAATATCAAATAGTTGCACCCAACTACATTAAACAACCTCCTCAACATGAACTTCTAGAAGATATTTGGGCTAATGGTGTGAATATGCTTTTGCTTACAGTGAGGGGATTAATATTGTAATTTTGTGGCCCTTGTATTTTAATGTGGTGAGGGCTAACAATATTGTTCAAAACCCTATCCCAATCTCTCATGACGGAAACAAGGAGAAAGTGGGACAGTGACCCGATCCATAATTATGTTAATATGTATATTTCTTAAAATCATCAAAAAATTGGCTCAAATTATATTTAGCTGGTAGCGTGAATAAAATAATTTTGAAAACAAATAATAAACATTCACACTAGAGGTACTATGCAAGTATACGTATCGTTTCAAGTAATATATGATTTTTTTTAAAAAACCCAGTATTGATCTGACGTGGAAAGCAAAAATTCTTATTATTGACTTAAAAAATTTTATCTAAATTGCGGATAAATATGATATGAGAACATTATTGAAATGTTTGCAACAGTTTAACACTAAATTTAGGTAGAAAATAAGAACAAAGTAAAAAAAAAAAACTAGCAATGAAGAACTCAAGGTAAAAATGACAAGTTTGCAAAGTCAATGAAGAACTGGTGAAAATGCCATTATAATGTTTTAAAATAAAAATAAATCTTTAAATTATTCTCATCCCACAAGATTAATTCCCAAATGCAAGGAGAAAGAAAGAAAACTAGTCAGAATTCATGTAGATAAAATAAAAACACATTATTTGTATTGAAAGCCAAGTCTTACAAAAAAAACTTAAACACAAATACAAGATACTTATTTGTATGTCTTCTCCTCGAGCAAATCCTGAATTTTCCTTGAAGCAATCTCCAAACTCTTACACAAAACAAAGACACTCACTTACACTAAAACCTTCAAGAAGTCCTCTCTAGCAAACTCCGCTAAAAAAACTCTTTTTCCTCCAGAATTTGACCCTATTAATAGATAACTAAATATCCCCAATGGTCACTTTAAGCACCCATTCAAAATTCGGCCAAATTCATTGGATATTTTAAAAATTTGGTTACTGGCACTATAGCACCTAACCTGCTCGATACCGGGTGCTATGACGCTAAATGTGCCACTATGGCACGATTTAAATCTTCCATTTTTGCTCCATTTTGTTCTCATTTTCTATAGATGTCCATTCCATGAACCTAAAACCAAAGACGTACGAAACAACTTCCTTTAAAGTGTATCATAAAAAATATGCATAAAATGAGCATGAAATGTACACTAAAATCAGGTAAATTTTAGGTGGATCAACTCCGCCAAACTTAAACGTTACTTGTCTTCAAGTAACTTCTTTTACGATATAAGAAGTTATAACTTATGGTAGTGAGTTTTACTTAAAAATTTCTATAGTTTATATCATAAATTCAATAGTGAAATTTTAGAAAAATTTTCAATAAATGTAAGAATATCTAGTAGTCAAGTCTAAGAGTTTCGATTTCCTATTCATTTTGAGAAAAATTGTAATTTGTCATACCAAGGATGCTTAGAAGAATTACAAGAAAAAGAATTTCATTAGAACTTTATTAGTAAGAATGCAAATACTTTAAAAATAAGTTCAGAAATGTAAATAAATCCCTTTCCTTAAGATGATCCAAATGAGGCCAATTTTTGATTGGGTATATTCTTAAGCTTCTCCACACACACACACACACACACACACACACAAACATATATATATAGATAATTTCCGCAATCAATTTCTTATATTGTTGATCTCCATATTTGTCCTGAGCTTTCGAACTAGATAATTTCTCGTTATTGAAACTAGGTTGTCCTCTACCTCTCTTTATTATAGGAGCCATGCAAAATCTAAAAATTTTCAATAAAAATTCCAATAAATTCCAAATGCAACTTTAAAAGGCTCCTACAAACACATTCTAAGCCAAATAACATTCAGCCATGTATTTCTCACAATTTTATCAAAAATTAAGATTTTCATCCTAACCACCATGTGGAAGAAATTCAAGATAAAATAAAAATCTTCAAAGCTAAGATGAAGATCTTACCCAGAGAAGATGAAATCTAGAGTTTGAAGTATTAACTCTAAGACAATCAAGCATAAATTCAAGCCCTAGGGAGCAAGTTTCAAAATAGGGGAGGAAAAAGATGAACTAAGGCAAAAAAATGGCAAAAGCTAGCAGTTTGGCGCTAAAATAGAGTTTCGGGTCGGTCCAACGTGATAGTGCTAAGTAGTGGCGCTATGACACCATGCTTTGCCTGATGAGTGGCACTATAATGCCCAATAATGGCGATATGGCGCCATTCAAACATATTCAGATTTTGAAAATTTTTGTATATTTTGAAATAGCAAATCAAAACTAAGATTTTCATACTCTAATATTTCAATTTTATTGGTTGTTTTGAAAGTTATTCAGTTCATCATCATTCTAAATTTTAAGTGTGCAATTTCATTTCAAACAATTTGAACACATAAAAACCAACTTTTAACAACATAACATAACTGGTTTTCTAATATAAATAATAAGTTCAATACGTACAACAAAATAAAGACTTAAATAGATGTCAATACAAACATAGCCAAATATCCAGAAGTTCTAGAGCCTCTATAGAGAACAAAGCCGACACACACATGAACACTTAATACTACATATTTTCACATAATCGAACACTTAAATGTAATTATGCTTAATGTTGTCCCACACTTTTTCACCCTCCATATAAGTACGATCGAAGAGATGGTAGAATGGAGCACGAGGAAAATATTGAGCAACTATATCATCAATCCATTTGTTGTTGCTATATATACTTGGTAATCTTGGAAACATGACATGTGGTTCAATTGGAGTTTCAACTGCCACTCCAAGTGCTCATACTAGTGGTACATGTCACGTAACTTGTTGTGGAGATGATATAATGCCTCTTTAATCTTTCCAAGTTTATCTATAATCTACTCCAAACATAATGTAAGAAATCAATTGAAGTAGGTCTGAGCATCTTTATGCATCATCTTCTTATCTTCAAACCTTCCATTGCTACTAATTTCAATTGCTCTCTAAGTATGAATTTTCTACTCTCTACTCTCTATAAAATGTTTAGAACTATGAAGGGATGCCTCCATTCTTATTTTAGGTAGTTTAATAATAAAGAAGTGAGAAGAAGAAGACAGAAAACTAAAATTTTGGTGGTTTAGGAGAGTTATTTGAACTGTGGCGCTATTTTGCTAAATTTGTTACTATAGCGCCAAACTAACTTTTTCAAATATCTAAATTCTTTCTTCCCCTCCTCATTTTCATCAATAAAATAAAGTTTTGTGTCGTCTTAATCATGCAAGACTCAATATCACTTCATAAACTCATCTTAACAATAATCACTAAACAAATCAAACCACACCGATAACAATGAGTTGCCTCCCACAAAGCGCTTGATTTAATGTCATCAGCCTGACATATCCAAGTTTTTTAATTTGGTTGACCCAAAATTAGGATCTTCTCAAATTTAGGACTATTTCCACTTATAAGAGCTTTTAATCTGTGTCCGTTTACCTTAATTATTCTCCCAATTTTAGGATCTTCAATATCAACAACACTATATGAATAAACTCTTATTACAATAAGTGGTCCTGACCACCTCACTTAACTTTTCCTGGAAATAATTTCAATCCTGTGTTTTATAACAGAACTTCTTATATGGGTTCAAAATGCTTTTTCAAAATCCTCTGATCATGCCTCATTTTCATTTTTACCTTATAAATTCTAGCATTATCATAAGATTAATTTCTTATCTCGTCAAGTTCATTTAATTGTAATAATCTTCTCTCACCAGCATCTTTCAAATTATAATTAAAATCTTTAATAGCTCACTAAGCTTTATACTCCAATTCAACTGAAAAATGACAAGCTTTCTCTTATATGAGCCTATATGGTGACATTTCTATAGTAATTTTGTAAGCAGTTATATAGGCCCATAATGCTTTATCAAGTCCAGCAGACCAAGTTGTCCTATAAGGATTTATAGTTTTTCCCAATATTCATTTAATTTCATGATTGAATACTTCTGCTAAACCACTGGTTTAAGGGTGGTAAGATATGACAATTTTGTGTTTAATCCCATACTTCCGAGTTAATATTTTAATTATTCTATTCTTAAAATAACTTCCCCTGTAATGGTTACTCTAGACATTCCAAATCTTATAAAAATATTTTTCCTTAAGAAGTTTGCAATACTCTTAACATCACAGTGAGGTAAAATAATTGCTTCAATCCAATTAGAAACATAATCCATAGCTATCAAAATATAAATTTTTCCAGAAGATGGTATAAGTGTTCAAATAAAATCTAAACCCAAAACATAAGAAATTTCAACTTCCAAAAAAAAATTTATGGGCATTTCATTTCTTCTAGAAATATTGCCTACTCTAAGACATCTATCACATGATTTTATATATGTATTAACATCTCTAAATAACGCAAAACAATAAAATCGAGATTGTAAAATTATAAATGCAGTTTTATCAACATCAAAATGTATTAGAGATTCTGAATTATGACATTTTTTGCAAAATTTCTTTGGTTTCTTCTCTCGGTACACATCTTCGAATAACTAAGTCCTTACATTTTTTATACAAATAAGGGTCATCCCAAAAATAAAATTTTGAATCATGAATGAACTTTTTAATTTGATGGCTATATAATCGGTAAGGCAAAATAGAATTTGCTGTTCATTAATTGCATATAGTTGTTCACTGACCCGACCCACAATTATTTGTATTTTTAATCTCCAAAATATTGCCAATAACTTGTCCCAATTTATATTTAGTGGTTGGTGGGAATAAATGAATGGATTTAGAAAATAAATAATAAAACTTTACACTCGAGGTACTATGCAAGTATACGTATCATTTCAAGTAATATAGGATTTTTGTTAAAAACCCCAGTATTGATCCCACAAGGAAAGTTGAATTCCTTAAATTAAACTTGCAAAATTCTATCTAAATTGCACATACAATAAAACTAAATAATGTCATTATGATTGCAAAGGTTAAGACTAAATTAAAGTAGGAGGAAATAACTAAGATTAATAGTTAAACAAAGAAAATTTAACGGGTTTGAATATTATAAAAAAATCTTTCCCCTTACAAAGAGATATTAATCTGTGTAGGATTTGAATGACAAAAAATAAGATGATATATTGTGAAAAATAGGAGCATTCATATTCTTTTCCCCTCCTGGTTCTAGCAAAGAATATTGGCTAATTTAGACTTTTTCACCAGCTTATGTAGTAGTGCTGAGTAGATTCTGGCCTCTCACCTCCATATTAACCACTGTGCACTCTCCATAGGACCGACTAGGGACCCTTATGATCTAAACTCGAAACAAAATTGATAAAATAGATATAGTCTGTCACCATAGAAACATCAATTCTATGCCCATCAAAACTTATCTCTCTCGATTTGCACTCCCCCTTAAGTGATCGCAATGGCTCTGCCTAGAATGAAGAATGACACTCACTAGTTGAGTGAAATCATTCCCCTCCCAGGTCTTTTTATTTCTCAATGGATTTTAACTTCACATGTGGCCAATTTGTGAAGTCAATGAAGAATCAGTGAAAATATCATCACAATTTTTTAGATTAAAAAGAAATCGTTAAATCATTCTCACCCCAAAAGATTAATTCCCAGATGTAAGAAGAAATAAATGAACTACTCATAATTCATGGAGAATAAACAAAAACACATAATTTGTATTGAAATCCAAGTCTTAGAAAAAAAAACTTAATAAAAAAATATGAAGTACCTTATGTATTCTCCCCAACACAAATTCTGGAGTTTCCTTAAATATTTATGCAAAATCTTACTCTTACAAACACAACAAACACTTAAACACAAAAGTAGAACTTCCTAAAGGATTCAAATGGAGTCAAAATGTCCTCTCGTTCATCCCATTTTTGTCCCTATTAATTGATCTCTGAAAATAATCTAGGGTTGCTTCAAACACCCCTTCAAATTTCAGCCAGTTTCATTAAATCTTCTTGAAGGGTAGTTATTGGCGCTATAGCGCCCATTACGCTTGTCTACAGTGCTATAGCGCCAGGTAGAGGCACTATGACACCATTTAAAATGCACCATTTTTTATGTTCATTTTTCCTTCATTTTCTCTAAATATCCATTCCATATGCCTGAAACAAAAAAAAAATATTCAAAATACCTTCCTTTAAAGTGCAATATCGCTAAAAATATGCATAAAATGATCATAAAATATGCACTAAATATAGGTAATATTAAGGTTGATCATTCCCCTAAACTTAAATGTTCTTATACTATGTAAAAATTAAAACTTGTGGAAGTGAGTTTAACTTATAGATTTCTATAGTTTTTGTTTTATAAATTTGATAGTGAAACTTTAAAATTTTTTTAATAACTCAGATTAAAACTAAAATGTAAGAATATTTAGTAGTCGAGCTTAAGAGTTCTGATTTTCTATTTATTTTAAAAATAATTGCAATTTTTTCATATTTTGAATGCTATATTACAGTAAAAAGAACTTCATGAGACTTAATTTAGTGAGGATGCTAATACTTTAAGCCTTAATTCATAAATATAATTAAGTTCCTTTCTTTAAGATGATTCAAGTGGAGCTAAATTTCGATCAACCATCTTCTCAAGATTCTCTTTCTTTCTTTTTCTTTTGATTTTTCTGCTCCTTTTTCCTTTAGGATCTTTTTCAATCCTTTCTTTTTCTTTTCATGTCATGTGAGAATTAATATATCTGGATATCCTTTAATGATTTTGAACTCCACTATCTTCTTCTTAAGGTCAAAAAATTTTCACATTTCCTTATTTTGACAAAATTGTACTAGCTTTGAAAATGATCTTTCATAAAATCTCAATTACTTCTTTTTAAAGAAAAAAGCTAAGATTCTTAATATTTCCAAAAATGTAATTTTCTTTAGTTTAAATAGTAAAAACATATCTTATATTCGTATACTAAATATCTTAACTCTAGAACTAACCTTTTTTATTAAAAATTTTAACTTAAGTTTTCTAAGTAAAATTTAAAATGAAGTTATCTAAAGTTAACCTAACATACCACATGTTATGTTAAATTAAAATTTTTAAAATATAGTTTTCCTTGGACTTAGTTTTCAGAAAGATTTTTTCTTCCTCTCAAACTTAAATTTTTAATTAATTTTAAACAAGCTAGTTTAGGAAGAAAGAAGAATCATAAAGTTTAAAATAAGAGAATAGTACAGGTACAAGTAATAAAGACAAGTGAGATTAACGTGTCATACAAAAATAAAAGACTATTCTAGCATTTTAACTAAAGCAAAAGGTATTCAATAAAAGTAGTATAACAATATAATGTAATAAACATAAATTTAATAGTTCAATACAAATGCAATCCTAAACATTAAACATAAAAACTCTAACAAGCGAACAACAACCTACTAACCCCATGAAATCTAAACATAAAAGCAAAATATATAAAAATTAACAAACAAAACCACTCATCATATTCACCTTCATCATCATCTCCATCATCATCATCATCACTAGAATCTAAATCCTCCTCCAAATCATCATAATTATAAGGTGTAAATGTGAGGCAAGTAGGAAACACTACAATATGACCACCGCTTAAGAATTTCTCCATCACCTCATGATAAGCAATATCAAATTCAACTCTCCTCTACATATGCTCATCATTATAATAGAGTTGGGCTTCTAAGATTTTCTGCTAATTCTATAATGTTAATATATCTCCTTGTTGGATAAATAATTGCTCCATTATAGTATGAAGTGGAGTAGTACCAGTAGTAGAAGGTCTAGAAATCGAAGCTGAAGTGGAATGAATATCAGGGCCTCTACTTCTAGATTTTACTTCAGTATGCTTTCCATACATCTCCAAATTTGTTTTCTCAATAGGTTTATGAGATGGTAAATCTTCTTCCCAAGTCTCATAGTTCATTCATGATTCAACACATATTGTAGTAATAAGAGCATGATAACTCATACCTCCAGTAGTTCCTCACTTGAGGAAATAAACTTGTTCTTGCAAATCAAAGAGCCAATGTCAATTGGTTTGTTCATCTTAATACAATAAATCAATGTAGCTCTTTCTTGGATCACATCACTAAAGTGATTAATAGGAAGCAATCTACCATAAATATAATAGTGTCATGCATGAGAACGAATTTTAATCTTCGTTAAAGAAAAGTTTACCCGACATCCATTCTTAATCTTCCAAACTCCATTACCATTAATTAAAAATCCCATAAGTTCATCTAGTTCATTGTCAGTAGATGGAACTCAAAATAAAAATAAGTAGGGACAATATGTAGCTTTTAAATATGATTAATCCGAACAAAAATAATATCCACATATTGCCCTCTTACATAAGCCTAATCATCAGATTCATCTGGAAAATTCACATAAAATTCTTAAACAAAAGAAATCAAGACAATGATAGTGAAATATCAAATGGTATCCCATTATCGCTCTGCAATCACATATTCAATCGTTCCGCTAGAACAAGGAAAACTTTGTTCTACAATCAATTTCTTAGATTGTAGAACACCGTATCTATTAAATTTATGACATTTGTTTAAATAGAAAAAATCATTTATTTTTTTATTCATCCTAGTCACCCATCATGTCAACCTAGGCAACTTTGAACCGCGCACGCGTCTTCTTATGATTAGGTGCCGCCAGCTGAGTCAGCCTGCTTTTCACGCACCAAGAGTTTTTTTGACACCATTTGGTCAATCCATCTGATACACGCTTGATTGGAAGGTCCTCCATCATTGTCCATGATTAACCTAACCCGTAATCTTTTCAACTTCAAACCCTAAGATCTTTAACGATAATCAACCAAATTAAGTACGGTTTGTTCCTACACCTTCATCTACTCAAGATGAACACAATCATATGGTTACAATGCTATGAAATACAAGCTCTCTTCACAATTAGTGAAACTGAGCTCTAAATTAGAGTTAATGGTCTATACCTTTGCCCTAGAGGTGAGGCCTTGATTGGGTGCTTCTAAAAGCTTCCTTGTGAGCTGGCAAAGCTCATCTAAGTGTTTTTTTGAGCTGAAATAGGGCCTAAGTAGGAGTTCAATCGAAGAGTGGTGTGGCCTTAGTTTAGGAGTGGGTTAGAGTGCTCAATAAAGGGGGATTTTGATGGGAAACTTCCTTTTTTGGTCTAAAGAAGCTTTTAGAAAGTTTAATTGGAAGCTTGGTGGATTTTTATGGAATAACATAAAATACCATGGATTTTGAACTCAAAATTAAGCTCAAGCAATGGAATTTAGAGGGGGAAAATGGTGGGCTTGAGCTTAGGAGTTCTTGAAAACTCTCTGGAAGCAATTTGACAGAGTATCCCTAAGGAAATTGATGAGTTCTCTTTCTTGGCCATAGGAGAGGGAGTTCAAACAGAGGAGCTTGGGGTGGCTGGCTGAGCTTCAATTTAGGTGCAATTAGCTGCATATGTGGAGGGCTGAAGAGTGCCAAACACCATTTCGGATGATCCAACATGGATGGGTGAAAATGAGCTTGATTGAGAATAAGGTGGCTCTTAGCTTTAGGGTTTTTTGGCCATTAAGCCGGCTGACAGGGCTAGGGGTGGTGGGTAGAGGAGTCAGGCGAGCTAGGAGAGGGTTATGAAGATTAACTCTGTATGATGAAATTTGATGGCAAATATATCTTAGATTAAGATAAATATTAGAAGAGATCCCCTAAATTAAGATACCACTTGTCCATGACTAATATAGGGTGGGTGTCGACACAATTTTAGGGGGGTCCTGTGGAATGTTTCGGTCACCGGAATGGAAATCCCGACACACGCTTTGGAAGGGCATTTAATTTATATATATATTTATATATATATTTAGTTTAGAAAAATATGAAATCAAATTCATCCCATATCTTTCAAAGTTTAGATGAAAGAACACTACACCTCAAGCTATGTATTTATCTTGAAAGATAAACACATGACTTGATAGTGGAGCTCAATCGAATAAACTAAGAAATATATGATATCCGTTTGGTCTGCAAAACCATTTTATTATAAGCCGACAAGTTCCCCTATTTAATATGAAAAATTAAATAGAGTTTATATTAAGATGGGTTTGGAAAAAGCTTCCTATAAGGGTATGTCCCTATATTTAATTACATCTTAGATAACCGAAGTCAACTAAGAAAACTCATGATAAAAAGCAGAAAATATATCTTCAAGAAGTTTAATGAAATAGGATTTTTCAAAAAAAGATCGTACAAAGAGGTGTGAAGTGGGGATAGCTCAAATTAGGAACATTTATTTTTGTAATCCAAAGGAAGAAAGACTAGGGGATGTCATGGATCCTGAGGAGAACCTCGGCGACCTACCAATCTATCCCATGGTTTGGTTTCAATTTTGAGAAGAATTAAAGTGTTTCATCTTGCCAATTTTATTAATTAGAGATTAAATTTATGCGAGATGGTCACAAAAATAGCCTGGAAGATGTGAGGGTTTAGGTCATAACGAACGACAACATCGAAATCCAAAAGCAAGTTAGAGCTTATGTTGTATAGCAGAGTGATGCGCCCCTAATGTATGCTATTTTTCTGCGGTGTTATATATCAATTTAAATCCCTAGTAACAGTGTCAAATACTTGACACGTCTAAAATTACGCAGAAATTTAACTTTAAAAAATATGGCCAAATGTTGACACAATTTATATTAAGTATTTAATATGCAAAATTTAAAATTTTAAATATAAAGTATTTAAAATAGTTCACACACTAGTGGTTTTATGTAGGTGCATATATCGCTTCCAGTAATATATCGCTTTCTTTAAAAACCTCAGTATCGATCCCACAAAGAAGCGTAATAAGAAATCCTGTAAGCTAATTCTAGTTTACTACTATAAAGTCTTATTTTTAGAAGGTGGAAATTGTTATGATAATAACTTAAATCATAATATTCAAACTATAAAAATTAAAATAAGAAAGAAAAGTTAAAATAGGTTTAATGAATGCTAATAGAAATGTAATTAAAAAAACAAAGTTTACTAAACTAATTTCTAAACTTCAAAGTTAAATTTATTAAGACTAAACAAAGTTTTGTGACAAAGAGTTCAAATTTAAGAAAGCATCATTCCTCTTTACAATGAGTATATGAATTGTGAAGAAATTAAAATCATTTTAAAATATATAAAAATTATTTTGTGTTAAATAAGAGCAATTCTATTCTTTACCTTCTTCCAAGTACATAAAGAACATTGACTAATCCAAAGTTTGGTCCCTAATTTTGTGGTTAGGCTGGGAGGATATCAGCTGCCACTCTAGTGCTCCCACTACTCTCTCACCTGAGTGCTAACAATCTCACATCAGTTTCCAATTAACTAGACAGAATTGAAGATTTTAATTTGTCACCTTAAAATCTTCAATTTTGCATCCAAAAAAGTATATTTCCTTATTTATTTGCAATCAACCCCATGGATGAAAACTCTTTCATGAAATCAAATGTGATTCACCCCATGTTGTAGAAATCATAGCCCCTTTGAAAATTATGTTTGTCAACACATTTTAACATTTCACTTGGCCAAATCAAAAATTAAATGAAGATCTGGGCTTAAATCATCACAAATTATTGACATTTAAAATTGTATAAACAAAATCAATTCTTAAAAAAACCATATCTCAAAGTAGGGAGAAGGATAAAGAAGACTGCTCATAATTCATGAGAAGGATACAAAAAAACATGGATTTCATTAATAAAAATAAGTTTACAAAATAAAATAAATAAAAGACATAACTTTTCTCACAATCCATCCCACATAAATCCTTAGAAGTTATCTTCAAGCCTTTCTCTCCTTATAAGAAATCTCAATTCTCTTCTAGAAATGTAATGAAGAAGAAATCTGTCACCTCCTCTCTCCTCTTACAATCCTTAAAGAAAATCTACAAGCCCTTGAATTTCTCTCTCTCACTCTTCCTTTCCTTCTTCTCACTCTCACGTCACTCACACACATAGACACACACACACACCAACCACTAAACTCTCTTTCAAGCTCCAGACTTCCCTCTCTTTTATAAAAGGCTGCCTCTCTCTAAAAAGAATTCAAATTTCCCTCCAAAATTCTATCCAAAAGTCAACTCTTTTTAATTTAAAATATATGTCCATTGATCCAAGAGACATATCCCTTCATAAAGAACCTTCCAAAGTGTCTAGATGCATTGAATTACTCTAAGGGTATTTAGAACAAGTGCCCCTTTGAAAATTTGCCCACAATTCATCACAAACCTTCTTAATCCGCCAAAACTTGTCTCTAGCGCATCATGCACCAATTCTCTAGATTTTGGCACATCATGTGCTGGTTTGGTGCATCATGTGCCACTCTGCAGCAACTCCACCATTTCGCTTCGTTTGGCTCTTTTTCAACTCTGTTTCGCCCCACTTCAGTTGTGTTTCGCTCCTAACAAATATTCTTATAAAATATGCATGATTGAAAGTAAATTAATTGCCCAGATTGAAAGTAAATTAAGATCGAAGTGAAAAGATCATCACAATTTCTTACCTCTCTGAATCTTGGATGTAATCTTCACTTTAGTTGTAAAACTCAACATATTTCAACAAAACCTGAATCTTGGATGTAATCTTCACTTTAATTGTAAAAGTCAACATATTTTAACAAATCAATTACTGAATCTTGGATGTAATCTTCACTTTAGTTGTAAAACTCAACATATTTTAAGAATTCAATTACCTCCCTGAATCTTGGATGTAATCTTCAATTTAATTGTAAAATTCAACATATTTTAACAAATTAATTGGGTGAATCTTGGATGTAATCTTTTTTAAAACTCAACATATTTTAACAAATCAATTGGCTATATTGAAAGTAAATTAAGATCGAAGTGAAAATCATCACAATTTCTTAAACATTTTCATGTGATCGAAAGTAAATTAAGATCGAAGTGAAAAGATCATCACAATTTCTTAAATTCACCAATTCAAATCACCATTTCACAAATCTTGAGACAAGGAGAAAGACAGAGAAAACTACTTAGAACTTATGGGGAAAACACAACAAAACTTGAAATTCATATATAAAATCAAATCCATACAAACTATAACAAGTAAATAACTTATCTCTAAATTTCTCCCCAAGAACACTCCTCGAAGTTCCTCTGAATCTCTTCCTTTCTTTACAGCGCACATAATTTCTCTTTGAAGTAGCAAGGAGGAAGAAATCTCTCACTTTCCCTCCACACTTACAATTTCTCAAGGACTTCCTCACAGTTACACGCTCTAGCAAGCTCTCTACAAACTAATGGAACCTATCTAACCTCCAAGACTCTTCTATTTTCAACCAAAATCTTCTCTTTAAAGATGTGGATAAGTTTTCCCAAGAGTTGCTTATGCACCCCTCCAAAATCCGGCCTTATCCATTGTACAAGTACACATAACCGTCGATCCCGTCGTCGGAGGCCTCGATGGCGCTGTCGGCGGCCTTCTGGAGATTTTCTCCTGTAGCCTCAAGAAAAGCTCGCTGTCGTCGACATCGATGGCGTCATCGGCGCCCTAGTGCAATTGTCCACATTTTGGTCCTTTTTGCTCCAAATTCACTCCTTTTTGTATCTTTTTGCTCCATNTTTATCTTGAAAGATAGACACATGACTTGATAGTGAGGCTCAATAAAATAATATAAGAAATATATGACATCTTCTTGGTCTATAAAACCGATTTATTATAAGCCTACAAGTTCCATTATTTAATATGAAAAATTAAACAGGGTTTATATTAAGCTGTGTTTTTGAAAGTTTCCTGTAAAGGCAAACCCTTATAGTTAATTACATCTTAGATAACTGAATTCACCAATAAAAACTCTTAATAAAAATCTAAGGATTTTATCTTCAAGAATTTCAAAGGATAGGAATTTTCAAAAGATTAGACAAAGAGGTGTGAAATGGGAATGGTTCATGTTTGGAACATTTATTTATGGAATCCAAAGGAATAAGAACTGGGAGATGTTACAGATCCTGAGGAGAACCTCAATAACTTCCCAAACTATCCTCTAAGGGTTACCTCCTCCATTTAAACCTCGATAACTTCCCAAATTTAGTTAGCTTAAATGAGTTATGAAACCCATTTAAACCGAGAAAATCTCGTTAGCAACCGTGGGTTACCTCCTCCAAGGGACTCCCGTAAATTCAAAAGGACGTTTTAATTTTAGTGAAATTTCAAGAAATTTATGGTTACCATTAAAATAATTTGTTTTAGTTTTTTTGAAAATGTTGATTAATTTTGAAAAAAATATTTTTGTCTTTGCAAGTGAAGTAAGGTACTCACCCAAGAATTTTATAATAGAAAACAAAATGACAGAAAATAAGCAACACTATAAAAGCATACCTGTCATCTTCTCAGCATTCCAGCTGAAATGTTAGTCTTTTGCAACATGTATATAATGTTGCAAAAATTTAAATAAGTTGTAAGAGTAGATGAAGGTGTATCTAATAGACTCTAAACTATTATTTATTGAGTCCCGAAAGATCGTAATGGATGTTTTTAGAACAAAATATAGCAAGTTCAATTTGTCCTTCAAAATATTCAAGAGATTATAAAGTATATGGGGAATGAACCTGAATTGCTTTAAAGGTCCCGTGAAATATTGGAGTTCATTCTGAACTTATCATATTGCTCTAATAATCATCCCAGATCAAATTAAAATTATCCCATTACTCGTTAAACTTTAACATTTTATATGTCCTGTAGACAGGGTACTCAATTAATCAGTTGATATTTCACTTAAAATTTATGTAGGTGAATGCCCCTAAGGCAAGTTTCACTCATTAAAGACCTTAGTACGCACCACTAAAGCTTGGCTTGCAGTGCTAATCATCAACCATGTTATCCTCTAAATACCATCAAATGAATTAAATATCAAGCCTAAATCACTACCAAGCCCTTTAATAAATCTAATGGGAAATAGATTAGCAATGGTTAGAAGAAGTCAGATCACCATTAATTGTGAACTTAATCATAATGGAAACATCATAAGCCCATCACTTGGAAACCATTTGATTTTAATTAACTTCCAAATTAGATAATTTAGAAAATTCATAACCTTATTCTTATTATGGAAAATGTCGCAAGTTGATTTCAACCTTTTACCCATTATGTTTCAATCATCCAAACATGTTAATTAGAATCAAAATTACCCCTTTCCCTTTGGTTAATCCTAAATTTTGATTAAAAAACCAAAAGCCTAAAATGACAACTTTACCCTTAGGGCTATTTACCTCATAACTTATGAAGCATAATCCAAGTGACTAAAACATAGAGTAACTAAAACATGTCATCAAAAGGTCATATTTATTTCAATTGCCTATTAGAGCAATTTGAATTTCATTATTGCGATTAAAGTATTGCTTTTCTAAAATCATAGTTCGTAGTTCTAATATTACTTCTTGTGGGATCAATATCTAGGACTCAATTAGAGCCCTATATTACTTGAGCGATGCGTATACTTGTGTTGATAAGTGTGACTTTACCATTATTGAATATTTCATATATACATCTTTATCGAATCTATAACTGTTAACAAGTTTTGGTGTCATTGCTGAGGAATTAAATCTTCTAGCAGTAGTATTAATTACTTGTATTTTTATGCATATATAAAGTCGCTGTCAGTTAGCTCGCCCTTAAGCGCGATATATGGCTCTTAGATGCTAGTGCATGATTTTTGAGATTTTTAAATTTAAGTAAAATGCACTATTTGCCTAAGTATACCGCCCCTAAATGGTCATATAACACTTAAATGACTATTTTCATCTCCTATAACTCTCTTCTTTCTCTAATTTCTCTATATGACTCAATTCAATTCGAGGCTGAAAATAACACTAATTTTCACATAAATAAACACATGTATTAATTCACAAACAATAACAAGTACATATAACACTTAAGTCTCACTTAAAATAGTCACAAATGAGAAAATTTTCTAAATACAAACACCTAATAAACATACATAATTAAACTCATAAAAAGTCATAAACACTAAAAACAAACACTAACATATAAACACAACAACTTCAAACAAACAAACTCAAACATAGAAATTAATTCCACTCTTCATTTGATGGGACAAACTCTGGTCTTTCATTAGTCTCTCCTAGGGCATTTGGAATATAAAGTTGATAAAATAGACGGTGGTGACCTGCTCTGATACTATCTTCTTCAATCCATTTTTGCATAAGAAACATCTCCTTATCCGCTTCTTCTATATAACTAGAATGACTAAATTACATTTTCAATTGTCTTCCAATATGCTCAAGATGTGCATGAATCTCAATTACCTTGGTTTCAAGTAAAGTCAAGATAGTCTCAATTTTGTTGATCTTTTCTAATTTTCCTTCAATACTAATGGTTAAGAAACTGTTATACATCTCTTGTGCACTTTGACTAATGAATCTCCTCCACATGTTCTCTTCCTTCTTCTTC
Organism: Phalaenopsis hybrid cultivar; assembly: GCA_002079205.1. Classification (NCBI taxonomy): domain Eukaryota; kingdom Viridiplantae; phylum Streptophyta; class Magnoliopsida; order Asparagales; family Orchidaceae; genus Phalaenopsis; species Phalaenopsis hybrid cultivar. Next base: position 78,934 of record JXCR01138881.1, on the reverse strand, counting down.
AAATCCATCTTCCATGATGACATCTTATCAAAATCTCTCTTTATCTTAGACTTTTAGGTCTAAAAATGATCTTGGTGAAATTCCTTCTCTAAACCCATCTAATTATAGGCCTAAATCCTTCAAATAACTTCTAGGCACGCCTAGGAACTACCTTGGCATGTTTTTGCAAACTAATTGGAGGTTAAACCTTCTAGAATCTTAATTTTGCACATGTGTTTTTAACTGCTGCGTTTAAGTGCCGAATATTGGCGCTTAAGCGTCAGTGTACATTTTTTCACCAGTCAACTTATCATTCAAATTCTCATTCTAACATGTCTAGATCACTAAATAAAGTCTTAAAATCAATACTAACACATAATAGCTAAAAAATACTACTCCAATTTTTCTTCATCACACAAACGATAATCAAAGCAAAACACACTGATAACCATGGGTTGCCTTTCACAAAGCTCTTAGTTTAACGTCGTCAGCCTGACATAACCAGTGCTTATCCTGATTGACCCAACATCATTCCTCCATTAAATTTATGCTAATCCCCTATAAAATAAGGTTTCAGTCTTTGACCATTCACTTTAAATACTTTATTAGTTTAGGATCTTTAATATCGTCAGCTCTGTAAGGATAAACTTTCATCACAACAAATAGGCCCATCCACCTAGACTTAGGTTTGCTTGAAAGAACTCTTAACCTTGCATTATATAGCAAAACTTGTTGCCCTAACTGAAAATTATTAGTAAGAATCCTTTGATCATGCCACTTCTTCATCTTTTCTTTATAAATCATAGCACTTTCATAAGATTCATTCCTTATCTCTTCAAGCTCATTTAATTGCAATAATCTTTTCTCACTAGAATCTTTCAAATTCTAATTGAACTCCTTAATTGCCCAATATGCTTTATGCTCAAGTTCAAATAGTACGTGACAAGCTTTCCCAAATATTAGCCTATATAAGGACATTCCTATAGGATTTCTACATGCAGTCCTATAAGCCCACAAAACATAGTCAAGTTTAACTGACCAAACCATTTTTGTTGGATTTACAGATGTTTCCATAATTCTCTTAATTTTTTGATTGGATACTTCAGCCAAACCACTTGTCTGAGGATGGTAAGCAATAACAATCCTATAATTTATATGATATTTCTTTAATAACTTTTCCATTATGACATTTCCGAAATGACTTCCCCCATTTGTAGTGATAACTCTCGGCATCCCAAATCTATAAAATATGTTCATTTTAAAAAATTTTGCAACACTTTGAGCATCACATTGAGGTAAAGCAACAGCTTCTATCCATTTGGATAAATAGTCCACTGCTAATAGAATATATATATTTTTGAAAGATGGTATAAACGGTCCCATGAAATCTAATTCCCAAATATCAAATATTTCAACTTCTAACATATAATTGAGAGGCATCTCATTTCTTCTAGAAATATTTTCTACACGTTAAAATCTATCACAAGTTTTGATAAAAGCATTAACGTCTCTTGTAGGCCAATAGAATCCAAATTGTAAGATTTTGTATGTTGTTTTATCAACACCAAAATGTCTCCCAAAATTAGAATTATGACATTTTTGGAAAATGTTCATTAATTTCTTTTTCAAAACAGAGTAGTTTTTCTAATTCAAGCCTAGACAAATGATCAACAATTTGATTTTTAGTCCCCTTTTGATCTACTATTTCAAAATCAAATTCTTGCGAAAGAAGAATCAATCTTATAAGTCTAGGTTTAACATTTTTATTTTTCATTAAGTACTTAATAACAGGATGATCTGTATGTACTACATAATGAGTTTCAATTAAATATAATCTAAATTTATCAAAAGCATAAACTATTGCTAAAAACTCTTTTTTAGTTGTATAATTAATTTGAGTTTCATTAAGAGTTTTATAGCATAGTAAATTACTTTGAAATTTTATCATATCTTTGTCCTAAAATAGCTCCAATACCATAATCACTGGCATCACACATCAATTCAAAAGGTTTTCCCCAATCTGGTGAAACTATAATTGGAGCAGTGATTAATTTTTCTTTTAATATCTCAAAAGCGTTTAGGCACTCTTCATCAAATTGTATCTTTCTCTAGTAAATGGCATAAAGGCTTAGTAATATTTGAAAAACCTTTAATATATCTCCTTTAGAATCAAGCATCTATTTAAAAACTGTTAATTTCCCTTACATTTGTTAGATAAGGTAAATTAGGGATCACTTGAATTTTAGCAGGATCTACTTCCATATCATTCTTTGATATTTTATGTCCTAATATAATTCTTTCTCCTATAGTAAAATGGCATTTTTCCCAATTAATGACTAAATCTTTTTCTTCGCACAGTGCTTAAGAACTTTAGATAAATGTTCTAAACATGAGTCAAATGAAGTTCCAAATCACTGAAAAGCTTAAGAACTTTTGATAAATGTTCTAAACATGAGTCAAATGAAGTTCCAAACACTAAAAAATCATACATAAAGACTTCAATCCCTTTTTCAATTAAATAAAAAAAAAATTCCATCATACATCTTTGAAATGTAGCAGGGGCATTAAATAAACCAAAGCACATTCTTCTAAAAGCAAAAATTCCATAAGGACTGGTAAAAGTTGCTTTCTCTGGATCCTTAGGAATTATTTCTATTTGGTGATAACCAGTATATCCATCCAGAAAACAAAAGTATTTATGCCCTGCTAGTCTATCTAGCATTTGATCTAAAAAGGATAGTGAAAAGTGATCTTTCCTAGTGACAATATTTAATTTCCTATAATCAATACAAATTCGCCACCCTGTAACTTATCTAGTAGGTATTAATTCATTATGTTCATTCACATTCACAGTTACTCCTCCTTTCTTATGAACACAATGAATTGGACTAATCCATGCACTATTTGAAATAGAGAAGATAATTCCAACATCTAACCACTTTAAAATTTCTTTCTTTGCAACTTCTTTCATAACAGGATTCAATCTCTTTTGAGGATCAGCCTTGGGGTTTGCAATTCTCTTCCATATGAATTCTATGCACACAAATTGAAGGACTGATTATTTTAATATCAGCTATGGTCCATCCAAAGGCTTTCTTAAAATTTTCTAGAATTTTCATCAATCTATCTTCTTCTTCCATCATTAACTTCTAGGAAATTATAACTGGTAAGTATATGAATCTCCTAAAAAGGCATATTTTAAATGATCAGGAAGTAACATCAACTCATGCTCTGGAGGTTTTCATGTTGATGGACAAAATGATTTATCTTTGTCTATCATGTCTAGAATTTCAAAACTTCTTGAACATAGTTTGAATCTTCCTTAAAAAGAACTTTACATTGATTTAATTGCTCTTCTTGCTCATGTTCCAAATATTTTTCTTCGAATTTTTCTTCATAAGTTGTTTTGAAATGACATTCACTCAGATATCTTATAACATCCATTCAATAACATTCATCATCTTTACCTTTTGCAAGATATTTCATTGATCTTGAAATATTCAAAGTTACAGTTTGATCATTGACACACATTGTTAATTCCCCTTTTTGCACATCTATCATTGTTCTTTCTGTGGCTAGAAAAGTTCTCTTAAAAATGATAGGTATCTCTTTATCATCCTTCATATCTAGCACTATGAAATCAACAGGAAAGACAAATTGTCCACTTTCAATAGGACATCTTCTATAACTCCTTTAGGATAGGTTATTGAACGATCTGCTAACTGCAGAGTTACAGTACTAGGGGTTATTTCTCCTAATCCCAATCTTTTGAATATTGATATTGGCATAAGGTTCATGCTTTGAACTAAATGACATAAAGATTTCCTATAAAATCTGTCTCCTCTTGCACATGGAATTGTAAAGCTACCAGGATCTTTAAGCTTTTTAGGAAGCTTCTTCTGAATTATAGCACTACACTCCTCACTAAGTGAAACAATCTCATTATCTTCAAACTTCCTTTTTTCTTTTGAGAATATCCTTCATGAACTTTACATAGCTTGACATTTGTTCTAATGCTTCAGCAAATGGAATATTAATTGTAAGCTACTTGAAAATCTCTAGAAAAATTAAAAATTGTTTATCCAACTTCTGTTAACAAAGTCTCTGAGGAAATGGAGATGTTGGTTTTTATAAGTTAAATTTAAGTGGAGAAATAGGTCTTTCAGAATCTTTTGGAGCGTCCTCTTTTGATTCTTCAAGTTGTCTCTCTACTTCAGTTTCTTTTCTAATGCTACCTTCCAACTCTCTTCCGCTTCTAAGTTGAACAGCTTTTACTTGCTCTTTATTCTGGTTTTTTGTATTTATTTCAATATTACTAGGAAGTGTTCCTTGGGATCTATTACTTAATGAATTTGCTATTTGTCTAAGTTGATTCTCAATATTTCTACTTGTAGCTCCTTGACTTTATAACTGATTTCCCATTCGTACACCACTTCTTCTATCAACAACTTCTTCTCCTTAAATTGTGTATTACTATTAAAACCTTAAAAATAAGTAGATCTATAATTATTATTCCCTTGGTTGTTCCAGTTTCTCTAATGGGTTTACGCTATTGTTCCCGCATTGTGGATTATTACCACCCGTAGTGTTATTCCCATTAAATTTGGGATGGTTCTTCCAACATGGGTTATAATAATTTGAATATGGGTTTTCTGCTTGTTATTTATGGTATTCAAAGTCTCTAATGATGCTTGAGAATCTACCATTTGGACTAATAAATTCTCTTCAACCATGTAAATTTCTTGAGAAAACTTCATTCCAATCATTTGGCTTAATGAATTCTCTTCAATCATGGAAATTGGTTGAGAAAAATTCATTCCAAATTGGCTTTGACCTAATGAATTCTCTTTAATCATGGAAATTGGTTGAGAAAAATTCATTCCAAATTGGTTAACTTCCTTGAAATGCAACAACTTGATTTGCTAACATAGTAAATGCATCAGATTCATGAATATTGGCTACTTTCTTTAGATTTACCCTCTCAAAAGGCTAGTGAAAATTATTAGTAGTCTTTTCTTCAATTATAACATAAGCATCATGAGATGGTTTTGACATCAACGAACCCCCGGAAGCGGCATCGATAATAAATCTAAGAGATCCAACTAATTCATTATAAAAAGTTTAAATTAACCAATCTGGTATAGCATGGTGTGGAATGTTCTTTAAATCATTCTCATGCTTCATAAATAGATTCCCCTTCAAACTGATTAAAAGATGTAATATCATTTCTATGCTTTGTAATTTTTTATGGCGGAAAACATTTAGCAAGGGAATTTTGGGCTAAATCACCCCAAGTTCTGATAAATACAGGTGCTAACAAATTCAACCACATCTTAGCTTTATCCCTCAGTGAGAAAAGAAATAACCTAAGTCATATGGCATCATCCGATACACTATCATATTTAAATGTAGCACACAATTCTAGAAATTTAGCAAGATGTAAATTTGGATCCTCACTTGGTGATCCCCCAAACTGATTATTTGATACCATTTGGATAATAGCTGGTTTAAGCTCAAATGAATTAGCCACTACAGTAGGTTTTTGAATACTACAATGAAGTTCATCTACCGTAGGGTTGACATAATCTCGTAAAGGTCTAAACTCTTGATGAATTTCAACATTTTGATTGTTTTGGTTTGCCATTTCTATAATTTTTTTAGATTTTTCAAGATTTTTTATTGTTTTGGTTTATTTGATTTTCTTAACAGCTCTCTCTAATTCAGAATCGCAGAGCACTAGTCCTTTAGAATATGAACTACGCATACACTTAACATAAAATAAAAAATAAATAAAAAACACAAAATAAAATACAAAAGTTGTTAGAGTTTAAGTAAGGCTTTCTAAAAATAGAAATTTACTTTTAAATAAATTATTTTATCCCCGGGAATGATGCCAAAAACTTGATCTCAATTGTCTATATGCAACAGTATAACAATGACTTCAATTATAGTTTTTATTTATATTTCATTATTTTACAACAGTGTAAAAAAGTTGATCCTANAGGTGAACCCATTCTTCCTCTCCAGCTTCCACTCCAGAAAGTTGGCAAAGTGTATAAATAAGTCCAGAATGTCCTAGACCTCCACCATTCTCACTCCTTGTCGTAGTAAATATATTCTTGAAAATAATTCTCCCTGCATTTATAGTTTTATTATTTTGAATAGAGAAATTTAATATATTCTTAAGAATTATTCTCCCCACATTTATAGTTTTACTATTTTGAATACAAAAATTTAGATGCTCTATCTCTAGTTACCTCACTATGGTGATAAGTTGGTAACAGAGTAGAGGAAATGAAATAATGTCACGCCTTAGAGGTGGCATTCAACATGGAAGCAGAAAATTTTACCCATTCTCGCTGCTTTATCTTCCACATTCCTTTCCTATAGTGAGAAAGTTAATCTCATCATTGAGGGGGCCTTCCATCGTACTAAACAATTCATAGTGGCTGCTGTAAGAATTTGGGACTTCATATAAAGTGTTAATGCGGATGGCGGTAAATTCCATAGAAAATCCACACACTTGTATGATTCGGACTTCAAAATAAATCACATTGGCATAGAACTCTTTCACCACATTTGCATTGACTTTATTAGTGGTGTAACAAAAGTTTTCCCACCTCCGCTCGACAATAACCTCTTCAATTTCTCCTCCCGAACTCTCGAAAACTCGATCTTGTATACACTTTTTTCCTTTAAGTATTGTAGTAAATCGAGTTTGAGCCATCACATTAACGAAGCGTGAATCGTCGAACTCAACTTTTCTCTTTTGACATGGAGCCATTTTAATCTAATCAAATCAAAGAAAAATTCCAAAAAATACTTTTAATATGTAAATCATGGCTTCCAATGGTAATTCAAAGAGTTCAACATTAAGATCCATGAATTTCTTCCAAGATTTTCTTCACATTCTCAAATTTTTGGGTTTCCTCAATGTGGAAGAAATACATGGTGAAGATCAAATATTTTTAACTTGGAGTGAGACTCTTACCTAAAGAAGATCAAATCTGGTGTCAAAAAGCGTTGAAATCGTCTCCAAATTTAAGATTTACGA
>JXCR01138881.1:43959-68951 GCA_002079205.1 Phalaenopsis hybrid cultivar | reverse complement strand
GGAATATTCACCATTAACTTCTTAATAATTTCTAAAAATTTTGAAAATTGTTTATTTTGTTTATGTTGCTTTAATCTTTGAGGAAACGGTGGTGGAAGTTTTTCCATAGTAATTTTCATTGGTGTAAATGGATACTCTAAATCTGGGTATTCATGATCCTTTTATTTTTCGANACTTCTCCTAATCCTAGTCTTTTGAAAATTGATAGAGGCATAAGGTTAATGCTGTCTCCCAAATCACATAAAGCTCTTCCATAGAATTTTTCATCGATATCACACGGTTTAGTGAAACTACCAGGATCTTTTAATTTTTTAGGAAGCTTTTTCTGAATAATTGCACTACACTCTTCGCTAAGTGCAACAGTTTCGTTATCCGTGAAATTCCTTTTTTTGTTCAGAATATCTTTCATAAATTTCACATAATTGGGCATCTGCTCTAAAGCTTCTACAAGGGAATATTCACCATTAACTTCTTAATAATTTCTAAAAATTTTGAAAATTGTTTATTTTGTTTATGTTGCTTTAATCTTTGAGGAAACGGTGGTGGAAGTTTTTCCATAGTAATTTTCATTGGTGTAAATGGATACTCTAAATCTGGGTATTCATGATCCTTTTATTTTTCGATATCCACTTTCTCTTTTTCAGTTTCTATTTCTTGTTGCACTCTTGTCTCCAGTTCTTTTCCACTTTGTAATTGAATCGCCTTGATTTGCTCTTTTCCTTGATCCATAGGATTTGGTTCAACAGTACTTGGAAAAGTTCCTAATGTTTGGTTACTAAGCGCAGTAGCGATATGCCCAAATTGGTTCTCAATATTCTTAATAGTAGTTCCTTGATATTGTAATTGATTTCCTTGAATTTGTAATTAATTTCCTTAATTTTGTAATTGTTGACCCCATGTTTAATATAAGCTCTTCCATAAAACTTCTTTTCCTTAATTTGAGTATTACTGTTAAATCCTTGAGGATAAGAAGGTTTATAGTTAATATTTCCTTGATTAGATATTTGTTTGCCCATTGTTGATTTGTAGAAGAATTGTTATTCCAATTAAAATTTGGATGATTCTTCATTGCCCATTGTTGATTTGTAGAAGAATTGTTATTCCAATTAAAATTTGGATGATTCTTCCAAACTGGGTTACAATAGTTCAGGTCTATAGTTAACATTTCCTTAGTTGGATGAATTTCCTAATGGGTTCACTGGGTTGTTCGCCATAGTTAACATTTTCTTGGTTGGATGAATTTCCTAATGGGTTCACTGGGTTGTTTGCCCATTGTTTATTAACATTTCCCTGGTTGGATGAATTTCCTAATGGGTTCACTGAGTTGTTTGCCCATTGTTGGGGTCTATAGTTAACATTTCCTTGGTTGGATGAATTTTCTAATGGGTTCATTGGGTTGTTTGCACATTGTTGATCGTAGAAGATTGTTATTCCATTAAAATTTGTTGGATGATTCTTCCAACCTGGGTTATAATAGTTCAAGTATGGGTTGTTGGGTCTAGTAATAGCATTTAAGGTTTCATATGAAGACCTGGGTTATAATAGTTTGAATAAGGGTTGTTGGGTCTATTAATAACATTTAAAGTCTCATGTGTTCCCATTGTTGATTTGTAGAAGAATTGTTATTCCAATTAAAATTTGGATGATCTTCCAACTTAAGGTCTATAGTTAACATTTCCTTAGTTGGATGAATTTCCTAATGGGTTCACTGGGTTGTTCGCCATAGTTAACATTTTCTTGGTTGGATGAATTTCCTAATGGGTTCACTGGGTTGTTTGCCCATTGTTTATTAACATTTCCCTGGTTGGATGAATTTCCTAATGGGTTCACTGAGTTGTTTGCCCATTGTTGGGGTCTATAGTTAACATTTCCTTGGTTGGATGAATTTTCTAATGGGTTCATTGGGTTGTTTGCACATTGTTGATCGTAGAAGATTGTTATTCCATTAAAATTTGTTGGATGATTCTTCCAACCTGGGTTATAATAGTTCAAGTATGGGTTGTTGGGTCTAGTAATAGCATTTAAGGTTTCATATGAAGTGGATGATTCTTCCAACCTGGGTTATAATAGTTCAAATATGGGTTGTTGGGTCTATTAATAGCATTTAAGGTTTCATATGAAGATTGAACATCCACAAAGTGCCCAGATTAATTTTCTTCCATCATAGAAGGTGTTGAAGAATAATTCATCCCATAATATCTAATTTCTTTGATATTGCAGCAATCTGTGCAGCTAACATAGATATTTCTTCAGAATCATGGATACTAGCTACTCTTTTAGGATTTACCCGCTCAGAGGGCCATTGAAAATTGTTGGTAGCCATTTCTTCTATTAATGAATAAGCCTCATCAAAAGGTTTTGACATAGGTTTTGACATTAAAGAACTACCAGCCACAACTTCTATAATCAATCTAAGAGATTCTACTAATCCATTATAAAAGGTTTGAATTATTAACCAGTTTAGTAACGAATGATGAGGGCAATTTCTAAGAAGATCTTTAAATCTCTCCCAAGCTTCGTATATTGACTCTCCATCAATTGGGCATTTCCTAAGAAGATATTTTAATCTCTCCCAAGCTTCATATATCGACTCTCCATCAATCTGACAAAATGATGTTATGTCATTTATCTCCTAACCTTCGTATATTGACTCTCCATCAATTGGGCATTTCCTAAGAAGATATTTTAATCTCTCCCAAGCTTCATATATCGACTCTCCATCAATCTGACAAAATGATGTTATGTCATTTACTCTCCCAAGCTTCATATATTGACTCTCCATCAATTTGACAAAACGATGTTATGTCATTTCTTAGTTTAGCAGTCTTGGATAGAGGGAAATATTTGGATAGAAATTTCGGTGATAATTCTCCCCAAGTTCTAATAGATCCAGGTGCTGACGAGTTTAACCACATCTTAGCCTTATCCTTAAGTGAAAAAAGGAAAAAGTCTAAGTCTAATAACATCATTTGAGACTCTATTAGCTTTATCCCTCAGTGAAAAAGGAAAAAGTCTAAGTCTAATAGCATCGTTTGAGACTCTATCCTAAAAGTAGCACATAGTTCTAAAAAACTAGCGAGGTGTAAGTTAGGATCTTCATTTGGTGTAAGTAGCACACAGTTCTAAAAAACTAGCGAGGTGTAAGTTAGGATCTTCATTTGGTGTACCTCTAAATTTAGGTTTAAACTCAAATGAATTAGCAGCTACATCAAGATTTTGGATAGATAAGTGAATTTCATTTGCTGTAAGATTTGCATAATCTCTTAATGATCTAGGTTGGTGTTCATTCTCTATTCCTTGATTGTTCATAATGTTTTCCATTGTATCACAATTTCTAGGTTTTCTTTTTAATTTTCTAATTTTTCTAACAGTTCGTTCTAATTCTGAATCGTATGATATAAGATTTTCAGGTCCAAATTTGCACATACAATTTAAAATTAATACCAGTAATATAATTAAAAATATAAATATAAATATATAAATATATAGATAAGTTGCAATTTAAGTAAAAACATTTTAATAATTCTTATATGTCTGTTACTCTTAAAATTCTCCATGGCAACGGCGCCAAAAACTTGACCGACCTTTTTTTTTGTAAATCGACAATTATAAAAAATTGATGGCGCTACTAGAAGGTTTAAATTCCAACAACGGTGTCAAGAACTTGACTGTGACTTTATACATATGTGTTTGATTCAATAAAGATGTATCAATATAATATTCAATAATGTTAAATTTGAATTTANAAATTAGGGAGGGGAAGAGGATCCCCACAAAAAATAAAAGAAATACATGAAGTCATAGGGGTTCCTCCTTCCGCATTACAACTCCATAGAAAAAAGAGAAAAAGAAGATAAACATCCCCAAAATTACATGTATCCCAATAAAATGTATAACAATCCAAAGAAGTATACCCCATATTAGGTGTGGGAGCTGTGAGGCAAGGAAATCCACATGCAAAGTGGCTGAAGTCTTAAATGAGAGCATCAATAAAGCAAGGTAACTGTAGCTAAAAACATGTGAGACGGACTTGCAAAGAAAATAAAATGCTAAATAGTGGCAGAGCATTAAGGAAGTAATCCGAAAAAGCCATGTCGAAAAGCTGCTGTAGAAAATGTAGAAACTGAGGCGTTCCCAAAATAGGTAAAGATTGTATGCATATTTCCTGAGAAACAGTGTAGGAAGAAAAAGAAAATAGAGCCATGGGCCTCCAAAACAAGAAGAAACTAATGCACTCAAAATCCTTGAAGAGAGAGCTGAGATAGTAATAATATGGAGCCATGGACCACCATATGAAAATAGCACAAACCAATCTCCATAATGAAATCTGACCTTATTAAAGAATGGGAGCTTATTATAATCACCACAATAATCCTTATTAACACACAACATAAAGGAGCAATGGAGGGCCATTAAAGCGGAGAAAGTGAGGCACAAAAAATTGGGATTAGTAAGATAGAGCCAACTGTAAGTGGTCCTGCAATAATAAAATTCCCAGACAACAAAATCCCTGCTACCAAACTCAATGAATGAGACAGTCAGGAAATAATAGAAAACCCAGACAACAATTTTTCTGCAATAAAAAGACACCCAGGCAACAGTTTTTGCAAGCTCCCAAATCCAAACAAGCCAGCCAAGCCATCCCTTCATAATGAAACCATAAGACTGTTGGCCTCATTTTTGGTTGAGGTCTAGTTTCCTCTTTAGTAGCGTAGGATCTAGTCATAGTACTTTCCTATTGACTATTCCTAGAGTACTAGAAAAGGAACCCTCACCATTAGAACTTCTAAACCTTCCTTTGCTCAACTTGAAGTTCCACATGTTGGTCCTAACCTCTAGCACTTAGTAGGTAGGGTCAATATGGGAGAGCTCAAGAGGCATCTCCATACGACTACTTGGCCTTAGGGTTGACCCTAGGAGTTGCTCTAGAGCTAGTTCACTCACTTGCACTCACATGCATACTACATCCCATTCACAACCCTAAACCCAAACTTTTTGGCTTTGATCCATTCATCTTTTGAGAGACTTATGTAGATGGTTCCCTAGACCCGCTAGCCCTAGGCTAGGGTCTAGCTAAGACCAGTACATGGAGGACCCAAAGTAAAGGATTCCATTGGTCCATAGCTCAAATTGGGTGATTTGCAATCCAATTTTTACATAAATACCAAACTTGGCCTTTTGTCCCCAAACCTACCCAATATACCAAAATACCCCCAAACCTTAAATTTGGCCAAAACTTTCAAAATTNTATATATATATATATGAGATACTACTCAAGTATATGTATCGTTATCAAGTAATATATGCCTTTTAGATTAAGACCTGAATAACGAATCCACAGAGAGAATACACAATATGCACTTTTGAACAACAACTTTCTATTCTAAAAATACAATTACTTAAGCTAAAAAATTTTTCGCAGTATTAAAATTCAAATATTTTTGGTATTTTGATATATTGATAGAAAAGTGATAGTTTAAAAAGATACTCGATTTTATGTAAAAGAAAAGTACTAAATTTGAAAAATATTTTTCTCTTTATCTTGAATCAGTAATAAGTATAAGAATTATATTGTATAAGTATGCAAATTTTTTTGTGCCAAATAGGTGCAATTACATTCTTTACCCTTACTAGAGTTGCTATAAAGAACATTGGCTAATTTAAAGTTTGAATAGTTCTGAAGATCGGCTAGGCAGAACCCTTACTAGAGATGATATAAAGAACATTGGCTAATTTAAAGTTTGAATAGTTCTGAAGACAGGCTAGGCCCCTTACTAGAGATGCTATAAAGAACATTGGCTAATTTAAAGTTTGAATAGTTTTGAAGACCTGCTAGGCAGGGAAGATACCAGCTCTCACTCTAGAGTTCTCTCGATTTCCTCCACCTAGGGGTTAACATCTCGTATCAGAACCTAAAATAATAAATCAAGTTGGGGCTTTAACCTGTCACTTTAAAGTCCTCTAACTCTACACCCTTCAATGATTATTTCTATATTTATTTGCAATAAATCATATGAATTAAATTCTCATTCAAACAACCTCATGTTATTCTTTATAATTGTTGACTGAGACAATACCACCCCTATTCTTACAAGTTCTCAAAACAAATTCTAACATTTGGATTGGCTAAATCAAGAAGGTAATTTAAATCATGAAGTTTGGATTTAAATCATCACAACTTCTTCCAACATTAAAGATCAATACTCTCCAAAACTTCCATCAAAACTTTAATTACATATCATTTTAAGGAGAAAGATAAAGAAAACTACTCAGAATTCATGGAGAAAAAAAACCGCACTTCAGTTTAAAAGTAGAAATTATTGTCAAACCAACAAGAAGTCTTGATTAAAAACAAAAGTAGTTTACAACAAAAGATAAAAACTTATCTCAAATACTCCACCAAACTCTTGAAGTTCATTTCAATCTCTTCTCTTTTACAACAATCTCAACTCTCAAAATAAAATTAAAAATAAAAGGAAAAAGTAAATTTTGTTGTGCCTGAATCTCTCCACAAGATTCTCCACAATCTTCTTCTTAGGATTCCAGCACTCTCTCCCTCTTCAAGCACCCACTTCAAATGTAAAAACTTCCTTCTTTTATAAATCTCCAAAAGGTGCCTTAGAAACTCTTCAAAATGTGTCTACATTGGATGAATCCTCCAAAGGATGCCTCCTTTCACAAGTCTTTTAATAATATTTTTGTTCTTAGTGGTCATAACCACCTTCTTAAGCCAATAAGTGCCTCAAATACCTCTTCAAAATTAGGACAAATAAAAAAAATTGCCAAATAATTTCCTCTGGCACTTAGGCATGGCCTTCTCTATTTAACCGATGCTTAAGCGTTGGATCTGGCGCTTAGGTGCCAAAATACTTTAGCACAATTTTCACCTTTTTTATCCAAATTTGATCCTTTTTCACCCCTTTAAGCATTTTTGACCTTTTTACTTGTACCGGAAAGAAAATCACACAAATACCTTCCATTAAAGTACAATATCTCAAAAATATGTTTAAAATGTGTATAAAAACACTATATTTTTTAGATGTATCAGAAAACTCTGCCAAAATCTCACCAGAGCCTCTCCAGACCATCTTAAGTACAGTCCACCTGCTCTCAACCATTCACAACCACCATTTAGGGCCAATTTCGTCACTAAAATTTGCCCTAAAACCAGGACAGAGCTCCGCACACCTCCACAGTCCACCAATATTTATATAACTATGCACAACCATCCCCACAGTGAAAGAAGTTGATTCCACACAAAAGCCCCCTCTCAAACAGCACATAGCATAGCTCTAGACCAACACTTGAAATCAGTTTGATCGAATATATAGCTAGACAATTCACTAGAATCTGATATTTCATTTTGAGGTTCGTTGAACCAAATCAAAGCTACCACAACCATCTAATTGAGGCCTCCCCTCTCAAATAAAGGTATTGAGCTCAAATGCTAGTCTGAGCTTATTTTGATTCTCCATGTGTAATGACATGATTTCATGCATGATCAACAATATAGATATGTTCATCTTGAGTAGATGAAAGTTTAGAAACAAATCCCATGCAATTTGGTCAAGTTTGGATGAAGATCTTAATGTTTTAGTGTGAAAAGCATACGAGTTAGGTCATTTGGGGACTATGAACGGATGTCGTCTGATCGTGCGTTTATTCTGTGGACTGCTGAGATCGCGTTGGACGAGCAAATAGAGCGAAAAGGCGGGCCGTGTGGCAGCTGAGGTGGATGGCAGCGTTAAATGGTGGAGTGCCGCGTGGAGACCTCAGAGAGAATGAAGATGAGGTGGCGCTGCGTGTTTAAGTAGAAAAATATGGATTTTCTGAATTTATTTTAATGCTTAAACATAAAAAATGCATATCTTTCTCTAAAAAAGTCATAAAAAAAAAACAAAAATATTCACTTGCTTAGTGAACAAAGGAGAAGAATATCGATCAAAAATAAAAATTATTTGCCAAATGTATGATTTTTAATTAATTAAATACTCTACCTCTTCTGATTTTTCGAAAGTCAGAAAGCACCTTCGTGCTTCTCACCCTAATTTTCTAGCCTAAGTGACTATTTTGGCTTTATTTAATCATATGAATTAAAATATCCCTCAAAAAATTATGGGATAAGTTTTGTTAGGTTTCTTGTGGTCAGAGAAGCTTAAGAAAAATATTGTGATGATTTGAATAATTTTATGTATTTCTATTATTGATTAAATATTTTTACCTTGTATTAATTTATTTAAATTAAATATAAAGCAAAAATTGACAAAATCAGTTCCACATTTTTAATAAAAACCATTTCAACCAACTGTAAAAATTTCAAATTTATTTAAGTTGATTTGGCTATTAAAGTGGATTTTGTAAGTAAAAATAATATTTTTGCATAAAATAAATTATATTAAATTAAATAAGCTTAGAAAAATTATGAAAAATATTTTTATGAGTTCCTTGTGATCAGGGGCATTTCATAAAAATAAAAGCTATTTTTGGTGAAAATATTTTATTTTTAAAGTATATTTTGAATTAAAAATAATTAAAATAATCAAAAATTTCAAAAATACAAAAAATAGTTTAAAATGTGTTCAACTGTTCCCTGATCACATGGGACCCCTTAAGATATTTTGCCTGATTTTTATAAATTAAAAATAAATTTCTAAAGGCCTAAAATGTATTTTCCTTATTTTACCATTAAAATAATGACAATAAACTAAATATAAAATTTGTTTCTCTGAGTTTCCTGGACTTATGAGGGTTTAAAAAAAATTTAAAACAAGTTCTTGTATTTAAATAATCCTTAAAAATAACCTTTAAATGACTATAATAATTACAACATTATTAAAAAAAAAATCATGAAATTTTTATCTAAGTATTCTTCTGACCTAGGAAAACCTCCAATAATTTTCCCATAAATTAAAACTTCATTTTGATTAATTTAATAAATTAACATTGAAAAACCCTATTTTTGGGTTAAAATAATTATTCTAAATTAAATCAAAATTTGAAAAATTATACTTTCCTCCCTGATATTTTTATTAATCCATCGATAGGATACTCATATATTTTCAAGGCCATTTAAGTTTTGCTTGAAAGATTAAGAGCCCCAAGAGCAGGATAGTAATTTTAGGCTTTGATGCCTTAATCAAAATTTAGGATTAACCATTGGGGAAGTAAATTTTGATCTTTATTATATATGTTGGATGATTGAAATGCAATGGGTTAAAGGTAGAAACTCACTTACCATATTTTCTTGATATAAAAAAAAACATAATTTCTCTAATCATCATTATTTGGAGGTCGATTAAGATCAAGTGATTCTTAAGTGATGAGCTTAAGCTAGGAAGATGATAATTCACTTATCTTAAGCCTAAAATTGATGATGATATGATCTTTCAATAAGACTTAAAACCAAGATTTTAGCCACCACCATTTTCCTCCATTATGATTGTTAAGGGTTTGGTAGTGACATAGGCTCAATGTCTAAACTCAATTAATTGGATCTAGAAGATAATATGATAAGGGATTAACACCTTTTAAGCACTCTAAGCCCATTTGTGATGAGCACCAATTCCTCAATGACTTGAGCTAACCTCAGTGGCATTCTTCCGTATAATCTTTAAAAGTAAAGTATCAAATTGATTAAGTATCCTATCCTCAGGATAATTGAATTATCAAGCTTCACTGGGCAACGAGGTAGTCACACTTTAACCTTGGATGATTAATGGAACAATATATGAAGTTCAAAATGAACTCAAAATAATTCAAAAGATCCTCAAAGTAGTTCAGGGTCATTCCTCGAACACTTTGAAATCTTTCAGATATTTTGAAGGGCAAATTGAACTTGCTATATTTTGTTCTAAAATCATCAAATAAGTTCTTCCAAGACTCGATAAAGTCATACTTTGGGGTTTGTTAGCTATACCTTCAGCTACTCTGGTACCTTCAATCCCTTGCAAAACTATATATATTGCTAGAACTAACCTTTCTGGTGGAGGAATGAGAAGAATCGACAGGTACACTTTTAAATTATTGCATTTACTTTTTTGTACTTCGTCTCAAAGTTGCATGACCCTGCATACCAAAACCAAAATTGTTAGGATAGCCGCGCATCCAAAACAAAAAATTAAAAATTAAACAAGATAAAATTCACTGCCACAACATTCAAAATATAAGACAAATTAAAATTTATTCACAAACATCACAAAACAAAAATTGCAACTAAATTAAAATGTCTTTATCGAATGATTGGAAATCCCTCAGAGAGGTAAACTACGGTTGCTAACAAGATTTCTCATAGTCTAAATGAAAGTACAAAACTCTTTAAGTTGGGTTTAGTAAAATCATTTTGGATCAAGTGAATCTGAAAGAATATAGTGGTGCTAGAATGAGGGAACCGTAGGATTCTAACCGGTGTCACTCTAATCAACTTTAATATCCACCATAATGTTTAAATAACTATAACCATTTGAAACATTTGATTTAACATCATGACTTGACACACTAGAAAACTTAAACTTACCACAATGAGGAGCTTGGAGCTAGCATTGTGGGCAGCACAACTATCTACAATAACAAAACATGTCTACATCAGCTAAACCATTCTTTAGCATTAAACAACCGAACCATAGACTTCGAGGTTGTTCGCTTAATGCGACATAAATCCTCAAATTTTTTTAGGTTTCTGTATAACCATAGTATACAATTTAAGCCCTAATTTCTTTTAGAATTTCGTGATTGTCATTCGTCACGACCCAAATCCTCATATCTTCCAAGCAATTTGTGTGATTGTCTCACATGAATGTAAGCCCCAACTAATAAAATTGGTAGGATGAAAAATTTAAATATTCCTCCACCTAATTGAAGCCAAACCATAGAATAGCTTGAGAAGTCACCGAGACTCTTCTTTTGGATCTATGGCATCCCCTAGTATCTCCTCCTTTGGATTCCAGAAATAAATGTTCCAAATTTGAGTCATTCCTATTTCACACCTTTTTGTCCAATCTCTTTGAAAATTCCTATTCCTTTGACCTCTTTAAAGATAATATCCTTTGATTTTTATTGAAGGTTTTCTTAGGTAACTTTGGTTATTTAAGATGTAATTAATTATAAGGGCTTATTTTATAGGAAAATTTTCTGAAGCCAGCTTATTATAAATCTTATTTAATTTTTCGTATTAAATAGGGGAACTTTTTGACTTATAATAAAAGGGTTTCGTAGACTAAACAGATGTCATATATTTATTAGTTTATTTGATTGAGCCTCACCCTCAAGTCTTCTGTTTATCTTTCAGNACATTCCCCACAACATTTAAATAACCATAACCTTTGGAAATATTTGATTTGACATCATGACTTAACACATTAGAAAACTTAAACTTGCCACAATGAGGAGCTTGGAGCTAGCATGATGGGCATCACGACCATCATCAACAACAAAACATGTCTACATCAACTAAACTATTTTTTAGAATTAAACAATAAGTCATAGAATTTTGAGGTAGTTCGCCCAGTGCGACATAAATCCTTAACTTTTATTTAGGTCATTATATGGCTATGCTATACATTATAAGCCCTAACTCGCATTAGGATCCTAAGGTTGTCGTTCATCACGACCTAGATCTTCACATCTTCCAGGTTATTCATGTGATCGTTTCACATTAATGTAAGCCCTAATTAATAAGATTGGCATGATGAAACATTTAACTATTCATCCTCTAAACTGAAGCCAAACCATAGAATAGCTTGGAAAGTTAATGAAGTTCTCCTCAGGATCCGTGACATCCCCTAATTCTTCTTCCTTTAGATTCCAAAATAAATGTCCAAATTTGATCCATTCCCCTTTCACACATCTTTATTTTATTTCATTGAAAAGTCCTATTCCTTTGAACTCTTTGAAGATAATATCCCATACTTTTTATCAGAGTTTTCTGAGGTGATTTCAGCTGTTTAAGATGTAATTAACTATAAAGGTTTGTCTTTATAGGAAACTTTTTTGAACTCAGCTTAATATAAACCCTATTTAACTTTCCATATTAAATAAGGGAACTTCTCAGCTTATTAAAAAAAATGGTTTCGCAGAACAAACAGATGCCATATATTTCTTAGTTTGTTTGATCGAACCTCGCCCTCAAGTTTTGTGTTTATCTTTTGCGATAGATACATAGCTTGAGGTGTAGTGCTCTTTCATCAAAACTTTGAAAGATATGAGATCAGTTTTATTTCATATTTTTCTAAAACTATATGCACATATGTAAATTAAAATGTCTTTCTGAAGAGGATGATGGTATTATGATTCTGGCGACCGATAGCTTCCAACGGGCAACTCCTTAACTAAATAGTGCTACAGCTTCTAGCGTCTCCGCTAGGGAGTAGTTTCTCTCTCCATTTAAATCAAGGAATATTATCTTCATATATTGATAATGTGTTCATGTACCTTATGGACCAAATTACCCTTCTTTTGATTTGCTTCACCCTTTTTTTCTTTGGTAATTATGGTTAACTCTTTCAGACTTTAGGACCCTCTGTTCAACCACCTTTGAACAGAGAGGTTCAAGAGTTCATTAGGACTTGTAATCTCTGTGTGGGTTTGGACCCCAAATTGGTGTGTTGGTAGGCTAGTTTCGCCCGGGCCTTGTGCTTTGTGTAGTTGGTCCTTTAATGGGTCCTAAACTTCACTTTTCCTTTTGAGTTTGGTTTGTTATTTTGCAAATTAATTTGAATTATGTCGTATTGTGCATGCCCTTTAAATCTTCAATATAAAACTAATTAAATTATCTGGTTTTCAAACATATTTTACTAAATTTCAAATATTTTCCACGAACTAAATGTAAAATGAAAGACTTACACATTCTACAGATTGAACTTTGTTAATTTTAGTGCTCGCTTTAGAATTACAAGGTATTAGCCAAATAACTAACCCTAAAGCTTTCTTTTGGCTGCTACTGCAATGGTGTTCCTTAAACTCACTTTCTTGTGCAACCTGCCAACGAGCCGCGATGCCCGTAACGTCACCCCCACCATCAAGTTTGGAGCCAGATTTGATGAACTTGAAGTCATGCTCGAAAAGGCTCCCTTCATCGTAATGAAAGTTATTGCTCCGGAACTTCAGGAGTCATTTGATGAGTGTAGTATGAACTGTCCTCAGGATTTTCCTTCTTAAAAGAAGGTAAAGACTAGTACCCCAGCACCTTCTAAGTTTGCTATATCCACTTTTGTTATGGGAAAGGAGGTCATGACCGTTGAAGATAGAACCGAAGGATTCATTATTCCTCCTTTAGTGTTTGAAATTTGATAAAATATGAAGTTTGTGCCATTAACTCAGTCACAAAGGAGAAACCATAGTTGAAAGATTCTAAAGGCTACTAAAGCTCATATTTCTGAAGAAATTTTGATTAATGAAATTCCTCATCACGAGGAATTGGATGTGCAGGAAACCTATCTGCTTCTGCGAGGGAGTAGGTTTCATCCCTTAATGAACACCAATGGGTATGAAAGTATCCAAAAGATTGTTTCTACTTTACCGTTATCTCATGGACGTGGTTGGGAGAGGAAAAAACATGCTTCTATCACATGAGTCAATACAATAATTCAGAGACTAGCTACTAAATAGGGTTGTTCAGTCGGTGAATTATTTGAACGAGTGGGATGTACAATGTCACCTTGCATGAAGAAAGAAATTATAAGAGATGTCAGATTTGCCAAATGATCTGAAAGACCAACTGAAACTTTGCCTGCTCGCATTCCCGTCATGTTCCATCTGGGAAGCAGAGTTTATACCATCATCATCACCACCAATTCTACCATTGATACTTCAAGGCCTACAGGCCATCGCCTGATTATATCATGTATGGGTCCAAGAATTATACTAATTACCATTCTTAGGATTGTTTCTAAGGTTTCAAAGGAAAAGATGAAGAGATTACCAAGTTTTGTATCTAGTATGCACCATGGGGAGCATACTTCTCTTCGACATGTCGATGCCTCTGTTGGGACACCCTGTTTCAAGATATCACCATTGAACAAAAATGTGTGGGTACCCAAGGTTATCATACCAATATGGTTCAGTGAACCCATAGGGTAGGGTCATGAAAAGAAATAAGGGTCCGAAGTATCAGACATCGTCACAACTATTGCTACAGAGATGGATGAATAAATGATGGATGTTCAGCGTAGTCACCAGAATCTCCAGAAGATACAAGAATAAATAATTGAAGAAAAGGTTGAGAAGCTCAAGGTAAAGATTTCTGATTTAGCCCAAGAACATGGAGTTTCCATTGATGATGATGATTAAGATTTTGACATTAATGACTATCTCGATGAAGATTTTATGGATATTCATGTCATTAAAAATAGAGCTGCTGCATCTGCGCGTGATACCCAACCTCTCTTTGAAGGGAACGTCGTAGATGATCTGCATAGGGCTATTCTACTAAAGGATTAGCAAATCAGCCAAATGGAGAAAGGGATGGAAGAGATGGCTACTTCCATGGAGGCCATGAGTATAATTAATGGATAGTCTCAAGCACAACAGTTAGCTTCTCCAGAAGTTAATCAGCCAGAGATTGTACATATCAAAGATGAAAGAAGGGAAGTTGCCACGGCTAACAAAGATGATCAACAAAAGAAGGATTCTCCATCGAGCGCTATTACAGAAAAGGAATTTAAACAAATGTTCGAACAAGTTTGAGAGGCTTAAGCTAGTCTAAGGGTGGTGCATTGATTTTAAAGGGTAGAACCTACCCAGAGATGTTTGACGTTGTACCCTACCCTAAGGGTTTTGTGTCACTGAACTTTAAGATATTCGACGAGATTGTAAATCTCAGACAGCACATAGTGCAAATCAAGCCAGTTGTGGCAATACCAGAGGTAACAAAGCCTTGCTTTTTTGTCAGTTTGTCTACAGCCTTTCAAGAAAAACTTTTGATAGTTATGCCCAGCTGCCAAACAGATTAGTGAAGAAATTTGCATAATTAGAACAGTTGTTTGTAAAGAGATTTATCAGAGTGCAACATCATGTTTATATTAGAGATCTCGTAGTAGAGAAGAAAATGCTTAACGAGACTCTAGTAGATTATATCTTGAGGTGAAGAAACTTTAGGATGAAGTGTGAACCTCAGCTATAGGAACATCATGCGATTGAAATCATACTCAAACGCATCCTTGGGCCAATAGCTTTCATGCTCAAGGGACATCATCAAGTCCTTCAAGAAACTACTAAGAAAAGCTAGCAATCTAAAAGAGGAAATTAAACACATGGATTCTTAAGAGAAATCAGAAAAGACCAGAGTAGCCCGAATAATTAAGAAGTCTGGGACAGTACCAACAATTGATATAGGAAAACAACCAATGAAGATAAAAGCATAACATTCTTGTCAAAGTTCCCAATCATCATCACAGCATGCTCAACAAGGAACACAACAATATGTCCAATCTAGCCAGTAGTCACATCAAGGACGATCATATCGAACAAAAAATAAGAAGGGTCTGACCCTTTTGGAATGAAAGAGTATGGTATACTCTTTCAAAGATGAAGTTGTACCCAAAATGTTTAGAAGTCTAATGAAGAAGTCTAAGTTCAGATTGCCAAATCCAAGGAAACATGAGGAATTCAACATAAAAGATCAGCCTAATTATTACCCATACCACAAAATACTTGGACATACTATAGAGGAATGTTTCATTTTCATGGAGTGGCTCGAGAAAAATCTTGAAGAAGGGAACATAACAATCCCGAAAGATTATTTAAAAGAACCTAAAGAAGGTTATATAAATATGGTTTATGCCGAGCCAATTACTCTGATAGATCCATATATAGAAGAATTTAGATGAAGTAGAGTTAGGAGCAAGTCATACAAGAAGATAATGGATCAGATTCAAATCGCTTCAACACAGGTAGCCGTTTAGAGTCTACAACTTTATCATTCCAAGATGGAGATTTCACTAGAGAATCCACAGCAACTAGAAGAGAAAGAGAAGAATGATGTTATGAAGATCCACAGTGAGGGAGATAGGATAGGGGCTGCCTCTGTTAGATTGGTTGTCTCAGATTCAGTGAAGAAAATCCTCGAACCCTTGACCATGTATGATTATCTTTTTACCTCACCGGGGTATTATGAATATAATGATTATGATTTTGGCTATGTTTTAACTATTTCTAGTGATAACCTAACTGATTTTGTTCAATCTAACTCCGATCTTGATTCCTAAACCAATTTTCAAATCCTACTTAAGTTCGATGAACCCATTAATAAGGACGAAGAAAATATCAACAACGCTAGTTATGATAGCACCAGAAGTGAGGAGCCAGTTCTCAAGCATCATGGAATACCACTTGATTGGATCTCTCCGATGAAAAAGAAGCAACAGAGAATTATTGACCTCACTTTTCGTTGAGGTTTAGTTTTTCCCTTTTAGTAACCTAAGGTCTAGCCATAGGATTTTCCTATTGACTATTCTTAGAAAACTAGACACAGATCCCGCACCATTAGAAATTCTACCCTCTTCTTTACTCAACTTGAAGTTCCACATATATGTCCTAACCTCTAGCATTTAGTAGGTGGGATCACTATGGGGGAAACTCAAGATGAGTCACCCTTAGGACTGTTGGATCTCAATGTTAACCTTGGGTGTTGTGTTTGGAGCTAAGACACTCACTACACTCACTACACTTATATACACCCACATTCACTCACAACCCTAAACTCAAATTTCTAGCTTAGTGTCCTTGATCTTTTGGGATACTCATGTAGATAATCCCCTAAACGTACTCGCCCTAGGGCTATGGTTTGGCTAAGACCACTATGTAGAGGACCCAAAATGGCGTTTTCATTGGTCCATGGCTTGTTGGAGATGATTGGTACCTCAAGTATACCAAAATACCCATCTTCGCCTTTTGTCCTTAAAACACCCCCAAATTACCAAAATACCACTCTTGGACCCAAAATTCCAAAAATTCCAAAAATTATCAGAAAATCCCATTAAATCCTAAATATTCTTAATTTCATTTCTCTCAACTACCACATGACACAATTTGGCCAATTTGACCATCTTTAACCAAAATTCCCAAATTGCCCTTTAAAGACCCAAATTGCCTCAGATCCAATTCAAATGTCCATCAATTTGACCTCAATTTCAATCCTAAACTCAAATTCACTTTTGATATGATCAAATTAAACCAAATCCAAGCCTAATTGGCCCATGATTTGAACCCAAACTTGAGTTAGGTTAAAGCCCCAATTTTGACCATATGACCTAATCTCACCAAATTGAAACCATAGCCTAGTCAATTGGCCACTATTAAGGTTGTAAAATCTTGATAACATTCCTATACATCAAAATCAGCAATTGGCCTCAATTAATGTTAAAAAATCTTTATAACATTCCTATACATCAAAATCAACCATCAGCAATTGGCCTCAATTAATGTTGTAAATCTTTATGAATTTTCTATACATCAAAATCAACCATCCATTTGCAGAAGCCTCATATCCATTTGATTTTGGCCTAAATCCAAAATTCCCAAATTTAGCCCCAACTTGGCTAAGTCCCCAAATTTCACCCAATTGATTGCCTTAACCCCCAAATTGACATCCAATTCATGTTGAAAACTCTTCATGAGGTCCATATTGACCAATTACAACAATAAATTTGGACTTAGCCCAAGCTAGACCCAAGCCTAGCCCAACATGACCAAATTGATTAAAGTTTCAAATTCCCTCAAATTGACCCCTTCAAATGAGCTCAAAACTACTTCCATCCTTCACCAAATTTGTTCCTTATGATCATCTACACCAAATGCAACAATTAATTGGACCAATTGACATGGCTAACCTAAAAACCCAAGTTTTGGTCATTTGCACCCACTTGGACCCATGCACTAAATGTGACCTAACCACCTTAAAGCCACCAAACTAACTCCACCACAGCCATTGGTCATATACTAAATGAGTCCTAACCACCCTAAAGTCACCAAATTAACTCCACCACAGCCATTAGTTGGACTTAGTGACCAGTCTATCACCAAATTAACTCCACCACAGCCATTAGTTGGACTTAGTGACCAGTCCAAATACCATGAAATCACCTAAATTAACTCCACCACAGCCATTAGTTGGACCTAGTGACCAGTACAAACACCATGAAACCACCTAAATCAAGCCATCACAGCCATTAGTTGGACCTAGTGACCAGTCTAAACACCATGAAACCACCTAAATCAAGCCATAGCCATTAGTTGGACTTAGTGACCAGTCCAAACACCATGAAACCACCTAAATCAAGCCATGGATCAAAGGTCCCCAAAATTAAGGGATATTATTTTCAAAAATGCACATGCTTAGAATATCTTTGCCAAATCAAAACACATTTACATTAAATTGTTGTGATGGATTCCTCTGGGTTCCCTGAGCTCCTAGCCACCTCCCCCTGGCCGACCAGCCAGCCTAGTGGCTAGAAAATCTCAAAATCGAGAGCCACCCGCATGGTCCCCAAATCAAACCTAGAGGCCAGCTCATCCAAATCAAATTGAAGAGCTCCTCTGCCCTCCACTTAAGCACCATAAATGCACTCTTATGCCCTGAGAGCCACCCCATGGCCATTTTTATAAAAACTCACCTCCCACGGCCATGGGAGTTGTGCTGAAATTTTCCTAGAGAGGCCTCTCCAAATTTTACATAGAGCATCCCTAAAATCCCCTCAGTGCATTTTGACAATTTTCCCTCACCCATTTCCATTGCCGGAACTCAATTTTGAGCTTGAAACCTTTCCGGAAACCAGGACAGAGCCCAACTCGCCTCCACAGTCTACCAAACTCAAATTAACTTCACCCACACCTTCACATCAGTGAAAGAAGCCAAAACCGCATAAAATCCCCCTCCCACAGAGCCTCTACCATAACTCTAGACCAACACCCAAATCCGGTCGTGATCGAATTCATTCCTAGGCCTTACACCACAACAAGGTACTAAATCCCTAGCCTCCTTGGACCCCAACGAACGTGCCAAACCCCTCTGATCGAAGCTTCACTTCTCAGAGCAAAGTTATAAAACCTCACCTCATCCCAAGCCTATTTCANACACATTTGCATTAACTTGTTGTGATGGATTCCTCTGGGTTCCCTGAGCTCCTAGCCACCTCCCCCTAGCCGACTGGCCAGCCTAGTGGCTAGAAAATCTCAAAACCAAGAGCCACCCCCATGGTACCTCACCCAAATAACACCTAGAGGCCAGCTCATCCAAATCAAATTGAAGAGCTCCTCTGTCCTCCACTTAAGCACCACAAATGCACCCAAACTTGTGCCCTGAGAGCCACCCCATGTCCATTTTTATAAAAACTCACCTCCCACGACCATGAGAGGTTTGTGCCCTGAGAGCCACCCCATGACCATTTTTATAAAAACTCACCTCCCACGGCCATGGGATGTGTGCTGAAATTTTCCTAGAGAGGCCTCTCCTAATTTTACATAGAGCTTCCCTAAGATTGCCTCAGTGCATTTTGACTATTTTCCCTAACCCATTTCCATTGTCGGAGCTCACTTTTGAGCTTGAAACCTTTCCGAAAACCAGGACAGAACCCAACTCGCCTCCACAGTTTACCAAACTCAATTTAACTTCACCCACACCTTCACAATAGTGAAAGAAGCCAAAACCCCATAAAATCCCCCTCCCACAGAGCCTCTACCATAACTCTAGACCGACACCCAAATCCGGTCATGATCGAATTCATACCTAGACCTTACACCACAACAAGGGACTAAATCCCTAGCCTCCTTTGACCCCAACAAACGTGCCGAACCCCTCTGATCCAAGCTTCACTTCTCAGAGCAAAGTTATAAAACCTCACCTCATCCCGAGCCTATTTCGATTCTCCATTTAATTAGGCTTAATTTGATTGCATGAATACTGTATGGATATGTTCGTCTCACTTAGACGAGTGCATAGGATCAAACCCGAGGTGATTTGGTTGAGTCTAGGCTGAGATCTTAGTGTTTTAGTGTGGACGGTCACGGGATCGTTCTATCGGGGACAATGACGGGGAGCCAGTCGATCGTGCGTGTATCACATGGATGGCCAAGATCGAGTCGGACGATGCCTCCGAACATAAACAGTGGGTCGATTCAGCAAGCTACGTGGACAGTGGCGTCCAACCAGAGTGTGCCACGCATGCCTTTGGAGGCACCATAGGATTAGGTGGCACGTGCAGTTTAAATAGATAAATAGGGCTTTTCTTATTTATTTAAATATCCTTAACTTAGAAAATTCATAATTTTGTGTAGAAAAATCACAAAAATGAATAAAAAATACCCCCTTGCTCAANACGGGATCGTTCTATCGGGGACAATGGCGGGGAGCCGGTCGATCTTGCGTGTATCACATGGATGGCCAACATCGAGTCGGACGACGCCTCAGAACATAAACAGCGGGTCGAGTCAGCAAGCTACGTGGACAGTGGCGTCCAACCAGAGCGCGCCGCGCATGCCTTTGGAGGCACCATAGGATTAGGTGGCACGTGCGGTTTAAATAGATAAATAGGGCTTTTTTTATTTATTTAAATATCCTTAACTTAGAAAATTCATAACTTTGTGTAGAAAAATCACAAAAATGAATCAAAAATACCCCCTTGCTTAGTAAATAGAGGAGAACAATGTGAAATAAATTTTAAGAACATTTCTGTTTTTTTTTAATTAATTAAACACTATTTTGAATCATTTGATTCTCCATGCATATTGACACATCACCTTGGCTTGAAATTTTGGCAAGTTGTAGCCTCTGTCAAGGGAAATATCCTCTGATTTTTTTAAAGTCAGAAGATGTTCCTNTCATGCATATTTTATTTTTAATTAATTAAACACTGTTTTCAATCATTTGATTCTCCATGCATATTGGCACATCACCTTGGCTTGAAATTTTGGCAAGTTGTAGCCTCTGTCAAGGGAAATATCCTTTGATTTTTTTAAAGTCAGAAGATGTTCCTATACAGAGATCCATATTTTTCAAATTATTCCACATTATTTCCTTAAAATAATCATGGAAATTAGCATACTGATTAGAAAATCCTAAGAAAATATTGGAAGGTCCACAATGACCAGAAAAACTTTTGGAAATAATTTCATGGAAGTCATTTAAAATATCCTCAAATTTTACAAACACCAAATTACTAAAATAATTAATTTTGGATAATATAAACATTTAAATGACTTGACTTTTGATCTCCACTGTGGTTTATGAGAACTCATCATAAAAATTTCAAAATATTTTGAGTTCATTTGATAACTTTAATTGATTTTTAAAGATAACTACCACTTTTGACACTTAAATGATTTTTACAAAATCAAAATGTAACTCAAGAAATTATGAAATTTAGTTTTTTGTNTAATCATGGAAATTAGCATACTGATTAGAAAATCCTAAGAAAATTTTGGAAGGTCCACAATGACCAGAAAAATTTTTGGAAATAATTTCATGTAAGTCATTTAAAATATCCTCAAATTTTACAAACACCAAATTACTAAAATAATTAATTTTGGAAAATAAAAACATTTAAATGACTTGACTTTTGATCTCCACTGTGGTTTATGAGAACTCATCATAAAAATTTCAAAATATTTTGAGTTCATTTGATAACTTTAATTGATTTTTAAAGATAACTACCACTTTTGACACTTAAATGATTTTTAAAAAATCAAAATGTATCTCAAGAAATTATGAAATTTAGTTTTTTGAGTTCTCTATGATCAGGGATATTTTATAAAAATAAAATAATATTTATAATAAAAACTTGATTTTTAGCCTATTTTGAATATTTAAATAATTAAAAATTCATAAAAAACCCACAAAAATAATAAAACTCATGAAAATGTTCTAAATTTCTTCCTAATTACTTAGGAACAATTAGAATATTGTTCCTGATTTTTTAAATAAAGATATTGAATTTCAAAGCTTAAAAATAATTTTAAAAAGGCTAGAAATGAGCTTTCACTAAAATTATTCCAATAAATCAAGGAAAAATCAAAAAATTAAAAAATTTGCTCCTCTGAGTCATTAACCTTAGGGAAATTTTTCAAAAATACAAAACTTAATTTTCACCACCTAAAATATTTTATGTTTATTAAATAACCCAGAATTTAAAATAATTCTAATAAATCACATGGAACTCAAAACATCATGAAATTTTGTGCAATGGCTTTTCTAGTCTAGGTCTACCTCCAGTAAAAATTTCAGGGGATTAGAATTTACCTTGGTCAAGTTAGGAATATTATTTAAAAAATCCTATTTTTGCATTAAAATAATTATATAAATTAAATTTAATTTTAAAAAATCACATTTTCTCCTTTGATTTCTTAATTGACCCATGAGTGAGGTAAATTTCAAAGTCATTTGAATTGAATTTGACAAATTATGAAGTGTTAGAGCCTTAGGGGCAAATTTGTAATTTTGGAAATTTAACCTTAATTAACATTTAGGCTTAAGTCAATGAGGGGAATGGGTAACCTCTAATTTTAATCAATTTATTTGATGTTTGAAACACAAGGGATCAATTGGTAGAGATCAATCCCACTTTCTTAATTAAGTTAATGAATTTCTAAATCATTAAAAATTTGGAAGTTTATTAAAATTAAATGATCCTGGACTTAGCGGTATGATTTTTGAAGTCAATAATTAATCAATTTAATACCCCTATTTTGATTTTCAAATAAAACCCAAATCATAAATCATCTTAAAGTTTAAACCTTTTCAAAACTAATTAAGATACTCACCTAGGCCTTAAGGGCGAGTGGTGACTTAGGCTAAATCAAAATTGACTAAATGAGGATTAGAGAAATAAACATAATTAAATATAGTGGTGACTTAGGCTAAATTAAAAATTGATTAAACAAAGATTAGAAAAATAAACATGATTAAATCCAACAGAAACACCACTAAGCCCAATTAGGATTAAGAATTTGGCTAAGTGTTCAAATTACACTAACTTACCCTTCAAGGGAATTCACTCACATAATTTCTAAATTAAATGATAAATGATAATTACTCCTTTCTTAATGATAATTGAGACATCAATGTTCACTGAGCATTAAGGGTATTTATAGGATGAGTTATTAAGCAGTATAACAAGTTTAAAAAGGACTCAGGATTTTCCACCAGGCAGTGAGAAAGTAGCATGGACCTGCTTCTTTCTCTAGATCTGTTGGACATCTCAGAGATCTACTAAACTCAATATATCTTGCTTGATAAAGTCATCCTTAATTAAACTTCTAAAGACCCATCAAGACACGACATAGAGTTAGGAAAATCATCGAAACTCTACTTTTCCTACTCTTCATAAATGCCCTCACATGCATTTTTAAGTTTCAGGAGGAGGAACGAGAAAACTCGTCAGGTACGCTTTTACAGGTTATAGTACCGTCTTTCTTTTGCCTTTTCTTTACATGTTTCATGATTGAATTTACCTACATAAACTTGCATGTTAACCATAACCATAACCCGAAACCAAAATTAAAATCAACCAAGATAAAAATCACCGCCACAACATTAAAAATATAAAATAACTCAAATTTTAATCACAAACATCACACTAAATCACAACTTCAACTAAATTAAGATGTCTCTATCGGATGGTCGGGAATCCCTTGGAGGAGGTAGCATACGGTTGCTAACGAGGTTTACCACGATCTAAATGAAATTATGAAACTCATTAGGTTGAGTTTAGTAAGTTCATTTTGACTAAGTGAATCCAATAGAAAATAGTGATGCCGGAACGAGGGAACCGTAGGATCCTAACCGGTGTGCTCTAATCAACTTTAGTATGCCCTCATAAGATTTAAAGGACTTCAACCATAGGGCCACCTGATTTGACATTAGAACTGGACACACTAGAAAATTCAAGCTCGTCGCGGCAGGAGCTTGGAGCTAGCATGGTAGGCAGCACGACCATCTTCAACAGCAAAACATGTCTTCCCCAGTTAAACCAATCTTCCTTCCTTAGACTTAAACAACAAAGCCGTAGGACTTTGAGGTTGCTAGCTTATGCAACATAAATGTTCTTTAGACTTAAACAACAAAGCCATAAGACTTCGAGGTTGCTTGCTTATGCAACGTAAATCACCTTATCTTTAGGCCTTTGCATAGCCCTACTATACAATATAAGCCCTAACTCGTCTTAGGACTTATCTTTAGGCCTTTGTATAGCCCTGCTATATAATATAAGCCCTAACTCATCTTAGGATTTCGAGATTTTTATCTTTAGGCCTTTGCATAGCCCTGAAATTAAACAACCAAGCCATAGGATTTTGAGGTTGTCTGCTTATGCAACATAAATCCTCACCTCATCTTTAGGCCTTTGTATAGCTCTGTTGTACAATATAAGCCCTAACTCGTCTTAGGATTCTGAGGTTGTCGTTTGTCACGACCTAAATCCTCATATCTTCCAGGCTATTTGCGTGATCGTTTCACACGAATGNAGGGTCTAATTGTGATATTCAATATATAAGAAAGCATCCTTCTCCTTGTCAAGAAATTATAGTGAATGGTTATATTGTACCAAATAGGAGCATACCTATTCTTTACCCTTTGGTCCAGGCATAACGAATATTGACTAATCCTACACTTGTTTACTAAATCTGCGGCTAATCTTTGGTCCAGGCATAAAGAACATTGACTAATCCTATGCTTGGTTACTGATTTTGCGGCTAGTGGTCCAGGCATAAAGAACATTGACTAATTCTATGCTTAGTTACTGATTCTGCGGCTAGGCTGAGTACCGGCTCTCACTTCGGAGCTCCTACGTTCCCCTCACCTGAGGGCTAACATCTACACATCAACACCCAAACGATAAGACCGAATTGGGGATTTTAGTCTGTCACTCAAAAATCTTTAATTCCACGCCCGATAGTAATATTTCCCTATTTATTTGCACCCAACTTCCAAGGGCTTTGACCTCCCTGAATCTTGGATGTAATCTTCACTTTAGTTGTAAAACTCAACATATTTTAACAAATCAATTGGC
>JXCR01138881.1:0-43080 GCA_002079205.1 Phalaenopsis hybrid cultivar | reverse complement strand
CTTTCTTCACTTTATAAATTCATATTAGTTTATGATTTTTCATAAAGTTTCATTATTTTCTTCTTACATGAAATTCTAAAATTCTTAATACTTCAAAAATACAATTTCCTTTACTTAAAATAGAAAACATTGTCTTATCCTTTCATACCAAATATCTTTAACTTAAGAATTGACATTCGTTATTACAAAATTTTACTTAAATTTACCATAATATTTACAAACATAAAAATAGTCATTTATAGTTAAACTCTAATATCCAAGGTCATGTTAAAGTAATTTTAAAAATATAGTTAATTGAGGACAAATAAAATTTAGTTTGATTATTTTTTAAAAAGAAATTTTCTTCCCCCCAAACTTGAATTTTTAAATATTTTACACTTAATTCCATAAAATGTAGCAGGAAGAAAAAAGTAAAAGTTGAATCTACTAACTACTACAACATCTAATCAAATTCATATACGTGCATAATCAGGATTGAATGACTGCAGGAGAACATAAATCAAGCCTAAAACATGCTTGCAATAATATTAAACTAAAAGAAAGTATACTAACTTTAAAATTTATTTTTCTTCCTACCCCCAAACTTGATTTCAAACATGTGTAACATTCAATAAAGAAAATATAAGTAGGAAGAAAAATAGTATAAAAATT
Source organism: Phalaenopsis hybrid cultivar (assembly GCA_002079205.1). Taxonomy (NCBI): domain Eukaryota; kingdom Viridiplantae; phylum Streptophyta; class Magnoliopsida; order Asparagales; family Orchidaceae; genus Phalaenopsis; species Phalaenopsis hybrid cultivar. Next base: position 42,429 of record JXCR01138881.1, on the reverse strand, counting down.
CTATCTATCACAAACATTTACAAGTATACATCAGGATAGAACAATATACAATAGAAGGTAAATCTAAACTAAAACATGCTCGATAAAATGGAAGGAAAGGTCTAACAAGAAGAATAGGTATTGATATAGGAATATAAATATTTATGTTTTCTTCAATTCTTTATATTATTATACCACAAACACAAACACTCATGATAAATGAGGTCAATTCTTCCCTTAACTCATTACATCTCTCTAACTTTAATTTCTAAAGAAATTACTACACGATATATTGGGCACTTATAAATGATTTTATAGATTTTAAACCCAAAGATAAGAGTATCCCTGAAATATTAGTTCTCGAGCACCAATCCAGACATCACCATATTTCTTAATTAAACACCTTTAGAAATTATAAGGATAATGTAAATTCATCCACATGTTACTCATCAAATAGGTTAGCTACTCCTATCAAATGAAAACAAAGTTAGAGAAAAGAAGTAACAAAATTGAGATGGAATTGTCGCTGTTAAAATTAATGATGTCTCTTATAAAACTAAAGTTTGAGTGACACCCGAGTCATATTGGACTTGTCAATCCAACTACTACAAGATAATATATAAGTTTAGCCATAATAAGAAGTTAAGGAATCAACTTGCTCATGACACTGTCGACACTATTTTGGTTGAAGGAGTTGCTTGTTAGAAGCTGTCGGTCACCGGAATCAAAATCCCATCGCCCGCTTCAGAAGGACATTTTAATTTACATACATACATACATACATATATATATATATATATATATATATAGTTTAGGAATATATGAAATCAAACTGACCCCATATTTTTCATAATTTAAATGAAAGAGCGTTGTACCTCAAGCCTTGTATCTATCCTAAAGGATAAACACAAGATTTGAGGATGAGGCTCGATCAAATAAGCTAAGAAATATATGACATCCATTTGGTCTATGAAACTATTTTATTTGCCGACAATTTCCCCTATTTAATATGAAGAATTAAATAGGGTTTATATTAAGTTAGTTTCTGACAAGCTTCTTATAAGGGCAAGCCCCTATAGTTAATTACATCTTAGATAACTGAAGTCACCTAAGAAAACTCCTGATAAAAATCAAGAAATATTATCTTCAAGGAGTTCAAAGGATATGAATTTTCAATGATATCAGACAAAGATGTGTGAAATGAGATTGGCTAAAATTTGGAACATTTTGTTTTTGGAACACAAAGGAGGAAGAATTAGGGGGTGTCATGGATCCGGAGGAGAACCTTGGTGACTTCCTAGTCTACCCTATGGTTTAACTTCAGTTTTGAGGATATATATTTAGGTGTTTCATCCTGCCAATTTTATTTATTTAGGGGATTACATTCGTATGAAATGATCACACAAATAGCCTAGAAGATGTGAGGATTTAGGTCATGACGAATGACAACCTCAAAATCCTAAGATGAGTTAGGGCTTATATCGTACAACAGAGCTGTACAAAGGCCTAAAGATAAGGTGAGGATTTATGTTGCATAAGTAGACAACCTTGAAATCCTATGGCTTGGTTGTTTAATTCTAAGGAAGGAATGGTTTAGCTAGGGAAGACAGGTTTTGCTGTTGAAGATGACCATGCTGCCCTCCATGCTAGCTCTAAGCTCTTTATCATGACGAGTTTAAGTTTTCTATGGTGTTAAGTTATGATGCCAAATCAGGTGACCCAATGGTTGAAGTTATTTAAATTTTATCGGAGATGCTAAAGTTGATTAGAGCAACACCGGTTAGGATCCTACGGTTCCCTCGTTCCGCCACCACTATTTTCTATTAGATTTACTTAGTCTAAATGAATTTACTAAACTTAACTTAAATAAGTTCCATACTTTCATTTAGACCGTAGGAAGCCTCGTTAGCAAACGTAGGTTACCTCCTTCAAGGGATTCCCGATCATCCAATAGAGACATCTTAATTCAGTTGTAGTTGTAGTTTTTGTGATGTTTGTGATTAAATTTTGAGTAGTTTTATATTTTGAATGTTGTGGAGGTGACTTTTATCTTGGTGGATTTTAATTTTGGTTTTAGGTTTTGGTTTTGTGGCTATTCTAACAGTTTTGGTTTTCATGCTGGGTGACATAGTTTTTTGACATGCAAGTTTTGTAAGCATAAAAAGTATAATATGAAAGTACAAGAAAGAAATCACTATAAACTATAAAAAGCGTACCTGGCGAGTCTTCTCGTTCCACCACCTAAAACTCAAAATGTATGTGAGAGCACTTTATATTAAGCAGAGAATTAAGGTTTTAGTGATCTACCCAACCCTAGGTCATATCTTGGTGGGTCCCTATTAATTTGATTAAGGATGATTTTTGTTAAGAAAAACATATTAAGGTTAGTAGACCTCCGAGGTATCCAACAGATTTAGAGAAAGAAGCAGGTCCATGCTTCCCTCTCACTGCCTGGTGAAAAGTTTCGAGCTCTTTTTAAACTTATTATGTTACTTTATAAACCATCCTGTAAATACCTTTAATGATCAATGAACATTGATGTTTCAATTATCTCTAAGTGTAGGGTAATTATCACTTATAATTTAATTTGAGAACTATACAGGTGAAGACCCTTAAAGGGGCAAGTTAATGTTACTAAGACACTTGGCCAATTTTTTAATCTAGGCTTGTAGTGTTTTTAAAGATGTTCAAATTTTATGTTCACTTTTCTAATCCTCATTTAACCAAATTTGATTTAGCCTAGGCTACTAATAAGCCCGTAAGATTTTGCTAGATGTCTTAGTTATTTTAAAAAGGTTGAAGATGAGGTGATGATGATTCATTTTTTTGAAAGTCATTTGAACATCAAATAGCGATGTTGAATCAGTGAGTTATCAACACCCAAAATCATAACCCTAAATTTAGGATCGTTTAATTGACTAGACTTTCAAATTTTAACAATTTAAGAAAATTACAAAATTATCCTTTAATTAATAAAAGTGAGATTGGTTTATACTAATTAATCCCCTTATGTTTCAATCATCCAAATATATTGATTAGGATCAAAGGTTACCCATTTCCCCTTTCTTGAATTAAGCCTAAACGTTAATTAAGGCTAAATTTCCAAAATTACATCTTTGCCCCTAAGGCTCTAATACTTCATAATTAATCAAATTTAATTCAAATGACTTTGGAATTTGTATCCCACCTCACTCATGGGTCAATTAAGACAACAAAGGAGAAAATGTGATTTTTCAAATTTTAATTTAATTTATATTATTTATATGCAAAAATAGGATTTTTCAAAGAAAATTCCATAACTTGACCAAGGAAAAGCCTAATCACTTGAAATTTTTACTTGAGGTAGACTTAGAATATAGAAACTTTGGGACTAAATTTCACGATTTTTTGGGTTTTATTTGAATTGTTAGAATTATTTTAAATTTTGGTTCATTTATTAATATAGAATATTTTAAATATGTAAAATTAACTTTCACATTTTTATTAAATCTCTCTAAAGTCAAGGAACCTAGAGAAATAAATTTCACATTTTTCTAATTTTTCTTTGAATTTTTAGAATTATTTTAGTGAAAGTCCATTTTTAGGCTTTAAAAATTATTTTAAGCTTCAAAATTCAATATCTTCACTTAGATAATCAGGAAAAATATTCTAATTTTTCCAAAGTGCTTAGGAAACAATTTAGAATATTTCTATGAATTTTATTATTATTTTTTATTTTTATCATTTTTAATTATTTAAATATTAAGGAAAGGCATAAAAATGAAAATTTTATTTTAATTACAACTTTATTTTTAGAAAATTCCTCTGGTTACATAGAACTCCCAAAACCAATTTTTATAATTTTTAAGTTCTATTTTAATTGTTAAAAATCATTTTAGTGTTAAAAATGACATTTAACTTAGAAAATCAATTTGAATTATCAAATGACCTCAAAATATTTTGAAATTTTTATGGGGAGTTCTTTGAAATTCAAAATACAGTGGAGATTAAAAACCAAGTCATTTACATGTTTGTGTTTCCCAAAATTAATTTTCTTTGCATTTTAAGGTTTGTGCAAATTAGGTGCATTCTTAATGACTTAGATCATGAAACATTTTCCAAAGATTTCTCTAGCCATAATAAACCTTCCAAAATTATCTTGAAAATTTCTAAGAAACATGCTAATTATTATGATTAATTTATGTAAATAATAGACATAAACTTAAAAAAATATGGATCTCTGTCTAGAGATCTCCTCTAACTTTGGAAAAATAGAGGATCTTTCCTAAGATAGAGGCAACAACATGCTAAAATTTCAAGCCATGGTGAAATGTCTACATGCATGGAGAATCAAAAAACTCAAAATAGTGTTTAATTAATTAAAAATAAAATATGCATCAAAGGAACTGCAAATCATTTCCACATTGTTCTCCTCTGTTCACTAAGCATTAAGATATTTTTATTTTTTTTGTGATTTTTCTACACCAAGATATGAATTTTTAAAGTTAGGGAGCATTTTCTAATTTATTTAAATCCCTATTTTTCTATTTAAATGCACGACACCACCTCATCCTAGGCAGCTCTGAACGGTGATGTAGGGCACTCTCATTCACAGTGCTTTCCACCCTGGCATGCCATGCGGCCCGCGGTTCACGTATCAAGAGTTCATCCAGCTAGATCTCGTCCTTTGATGAAACAAATGCCTGATCGGATTACTCCCCGTCATTGTCCACAATCAAACCTTAAGATCTCCCTATAGGCTTAACCAAATCTCATGGGGTTTGTTCCTAGAGCTTCATATACTCAAGATAAACTTATCTATATGGATTATACAGTATGAAATACAGTAAATACGTATTGAGAGTGAAAATAGGCTCGGTGTAGGGTTGGAGTTCAATACCTTTGTATGAGAGGGGAGGCCTCAGTTAGATGGTTGTGGTAGCTTTGATTGGTCCCAACGAGCCTCAAGATGAAGCCTCATACCTTGGTGAATGGTCTAGGTATGAATTCGACCTCAATTTCAGGTGTTAATTGAAGTATATACTAGAGGCTGTTTGAGAGGGGGCTTTTGTGGGGAATCAACTTCTTTCACTGTGGGGAAGGTGTGTGCAAAGTTAGTTGAAGTTTGATTCACTGTGGAGGTGAGGAAAGATCTTTCCTGGTTTTTGATAACAATTCAAGCTCAAAATTGAGCTTCCACAGTGAAGCTCAGTGGGAGGAAAATGGTTAGGTTGAACTGAGGAGGTCTTAGGGAGTCTCCGAGGGTAGTTTGACAGAGTTTCCTTAAGAAAATTTTAGCTCTTCTCTATTGGCCATGGAGGTGAGGTTTAAATAAAATTGGCTTAGGGTGGCTGTCATGGCCTCCATTTGGGTGCAATGTGAAGCTTAGGTTGAGGGCAGAGAAGCTCTAAATTTCAAATGGGATGAGGTGGCCTCTAGGTCTGAGTTGGGTTTAAATTTTTGGGGGTGGCTATTAGTTTTGGTTCTTTTTGGCCACTAGGCCAGCGAACAAGGCCAGGGGAGGTGGCCAGAAAGTCAGATGATTCAGGGGGAGGCTTAATTATGATTTTCTCCCAAGGGTTAGTGATGATGAGGGAGATTTTGCAAGTTATGTCAAAAAATGGGTTAGAATCCCTTAATTTGGGGATCCATTTGTCCATAGCATGCTTAGGTGGGTTTTTCATGGTTTAGCCATGTCCCTAAGATGGGTTTGGTGGTTGTGGAGTCATAAAATTGGTGGCTTTAAGGTGGATAGGCCAATTTTGGTGCATGGGTACAATATGCATCCAAATGACCAAAGCTTAGGTTTGGGTTAGCCTAGCCATGAATTTGAGCCCAATTGATTGATCAAAATTGTGTAGATGATTGTAATGAACATATTTGGTGAAGTATTGAAGTAATTTTGAGTTCAATTGGAAGCTCAATATGAATGATTTTAAGATTTTGGTCAATTTGGACATGTTGGAGTAGACTCAAAATTACGTTGAGTTAGTATTAGAATTTAGCTCAATTTAATGGTCAAAATGATCAAGGGATATGTTATGAAGATTTTTCATGAAGTAATGGAGTCAAAATGTTGGGGCTAAGACAATCAATTTGGTGGAATTTTGAGACATGGTCAATTTAGGGCAAAATTGGGGATTTTTTGGATTTGGGTTGAAACTAAATGAAATTGAGGCATCAACAAGGCCAATTGGAGGTCAAGTTTGATTTTTAGGAGTTTATGATAAGTGTTTAGGATTCAAATTGAGACCAATGGACTAGGCCATGGGGTTCAATTTGGTGGAACCAAGTCATAGGGCCAAAATTAGGGGTTTGACTTAGATAAAAATTAGGCTCAAAGAATGGGCCAATTGAGCTTGGATTTGGTTTAGATTAGTCATATAGAAGGTTAACTTGAGTTTAGAATTGAAATTGGTAGAAATTGGGACCAAATTGATGGACATTTGAAGTGAATTTAGGGAAATTGGGCCTTTAAAGACAATTTGGGGGTTTTGGTCAAAATGGTCAAAATGATCAAATTGGGTCATGTGATAGTTACAAAAAATGAAATTAGGAATATTTGGAATGTTTTGAAAATTTTTGGGATTTTTTTGGAATTTTGGGCTAAGGAGGGGTATTTTGGTAATTTGGCAATTTTTGGTGAATTTGGGTAATTTGGATGTTTTCAAAGGGTTTGAAATGATTTTTGAATAAATTTGGGTATTTTGGGTAAATTTGGGAAATTTGGCCAAACTTAGGGTTTCAAGGGTACTTAGGTAATTTGTGGGAGTTTAGGGCCAAAAAGGCCAAGTTGAGTATTTTTGGTAAAATTGGGGTGCCACCCACCATAAATGTGCTATGGACCAATGAAAACCCCATTTGGGTCCTCTATGTACTGGTCTTAGCTAAAGCCTAGCCTAGGGCTAGAGGGTTTAGGGGACCATCTACATGAGTCTCCCACAAAATTAAGGAATTAACGTTAAAAAATTTTGAGTTTAGGGTTGTGAGTGATTGTGGGTGAAGGTGAGTGCAAGTGAGTGCCTTAGCTCTAGCAAAACACCCAGGGTCAACCCTAAAGTCAAACAGTCCTATGGGGAACTCTCCTTGGGCTCCCCCATTATGACCCCACCTATTAAGTGCTCGAGGTTAGGACCACTATGTGGAAGTTCAAGTTGCGCAAGAAAGAGGGTAGAATTTCTAATGGTGACCTTTTCTATTTTTCTATGAATAGTCAATAGGAAAGTCTTATGGCTAGACTCCAGGCTATTAAAGAGGAAAAACTAGACCTCAACCAAAAATGAGGTCAACAAATGGACCCCCAATAAGTGTGGTGTGCTGGGCAAATACACCACGCGTATTGGCGTTGACAGACGAGATCAACAAAACCAACACAGACTCCTAAGTCAACAGAATTAGAAGGAGGAGTAGCATTATGTGTGTTATTTATTTTTGTTGGGGAATGAATTAGCAGATGAATATTTGATCAAAGTCAAGAGGTAGGAACTCTCACTAGGAATTGGAGAGTTGGTTTTGAGTTATCAGATTTCAAGTTTTTTATAGAGGATGGGACTCAGTATGTAAGTGCTGACCCTAGGGTGGGAATTGAAGTTTAGGTACTAATTTCAGAAGAGGGTCGAAAGTTAGGGACGAACCTCGAAAAAAGCGAGGAATCAGAAGTTAAGGAATGATTCTAAAATGAGAATTTAAAGTTAAGGATCAATCTCAAGAGAGGGTCGGAAGTTAAGGACCGACCTAAAAAAGAAGTGAATCTGAAGTTAGGGACTTATTCTAAATAAGAATTGAAAGTTATTGATCAATCTCAAAAAAAAGAGTCAGAAGTTAAGGACTGACCTCGAAAAGAAGTGAATCAGAAGTTAGGGACTGATTCCAAAATGAGAACTGAAAATTAATGATCAATCTCAAAAGAGTGTCGGAAGTTAAGGACTGACCTCGAAAGGAAAGGAATCAGAAATTAAGGACTGATTCCAAAATTGAAAGTTAATGATTAATCTAAAAAAGATTCAGCAGTTAAGGACCGACATCAAAAGGAAAGGAATCTGAAGTTAAGGGCTGATTCTAAAATGAGAATTTAAAGTTAATGATCAATCTCAAAAGAGAGTCAAAAGTTAAGGACCCACCTCGAAAGGAAGTGAATCAGAAGTTAGAGAATGATTACAGAATGAGAATTGAAAGTTAAGGATCAATCTTAAGAGAGAGTCGGAAGTTAAGGACTAACCTCGAAAGGAAAGGAATCAGAAGTTAAGGACTGGTTTTAAAATGAGAATTGAAAGTCAATGATCAATCTCAAAAGAGAGTCAGAAGTTAAGGATGACCTCGAAAAGAAGTGAATCAGAAGTTAATGACTAATTGCAAAATGAGAATTGAAAGTTAATGAGCAATCTCAAAAGAGAGTCGGAAGTTAAGGACCGACCTCGAAAGGAAAGAAATTAAAAGTAAAGGATTGATTCCAAAATAAGAATTGAAAGTTAATGATCAATCTCAAAAGAGAGTCAGAGGTTAAGGACTAATGTCGAAAGGAAGTGAATTAGAAGTTAATGACTGATTGCAAAATGAGAATTGAAAGTTAATGATCAATCTCAAAAGAGAGTTGGAAGTTAAGAACCGACCTTGAAAGGGAAGGAATCAAAAGTTAAGGACTGATTCCAAAATGAGAATTGAAAGTTAATGATCAATCTCGAAAGAGAGAGTCGGAAGTTAAGTACTGACCTCAAAAAGAAGTGAATCAGAAGTTAGGGACTGATTCAAAAATGAGAATTGAAAGTTAAGGATCAATCTCAAGAGAGAGTAAGAAGTTAAGGAAAAACCTTGAAAGGAAGTGAATCAGAAGTTAAGGACTGATTCCAAAATGAGAATTGAAAGTTAAGGATCAATCTCAAGAGATAGTCAAAAGTTAAGGACCAACCTTGAAAGGAAATGAATCAGAAGTTAAGGACTGATTCAAAAATGAGAATTGAAAGTTAATGATCAATCTCAAAAGAGAGTTGGAAGTTAAGGACTGACCTCGAAAGGAAAGGAATTAAAAGTAAAGGACTGATTCCAAAATGAGAATTGGTGGTGTTGAATCCAAAGATGCATGTCATGTGAAAAGGTTGACATTGTTGAAGAATGTTTACAAAATTTTTTGTGAGGTTTTGTGCAGAAAATGAAATTCCATGGGGGTGTGAAGAGAATTAGTGCAGACAAAGATAGTTGTGTTGCACGAGCAAAGAGTAAGACCTCGAAATCGAGAGAATCAACTCAACAAATTTATTTTATTTTTTTACTATTTTTATCATGTTTAATTTTCAAAATATGTTTTCAAAAATTTAATTCTAGTTGGTTGATTTTTAAAAGAGAATTGTTTTGTTGTTTTGTTGTTTGTTATTTTTATTTAAATTTTATTATCGTCAACTTTTTTTTTTGTTTTGTTTCATTATTTTTTTCTTTGTTCTTGATAATCTTGAGCCAACGTATGGCCGTGGCTTTTATCCATCGCACACAAAGGCAATTGACAAAAAGACAAATTTTTGAAAAAAACTTCATTAATCTCTTCCAGTAAATGTTACAGATTGAATGTAGGCCAAAGCCTCAAAAAGTACAATATGCTAACTGCATCAAAGTACATTCACAAATGTTCAATGTGAAGTATATCATAAGCTGAGCATGTCTAATTCATATCATATATGTCGCAATGTAGTGCAGTAAAATAGAAATGAACCCTTTGAATGTCTGTTCCTAGTGTAACAAGATCATGATCGAGCACACCTTCTATGCCATGCTCCAAGACAAGAGTTCCCTTTGCATGTATTTAGAGGTACAACCCTCTCATAGCATGTATGGTAGTAGTTCCTCCAATTCTAGATCTAGTTGAAATCCATATGACATTTTACTGTTGTCCATTTGTCAAAAGGTTATGGACATCCTATGGTGTCACACCTCTGGAATACAGTGTTTAGCGATTTCCACCCCATTTCCTTTAAGGACTAGCACTGAACTACCAGGTAGCGAGATTTCTACAACTCCTCTGAACTCACCTAGACCAATGATATCAATTTCTTTTCTAAATAAGATGTTGCTTTTGCTCATGAATGAGACCGTGCAGAAAGTTCTCACAAAGTCATGATGATCAATGTGCAGAGGTATGCAGTCTCCTTCATCGTATATGTTGATGATGCAAATGTTAGGGATGGAGTTATCTGGCAGTATACTCCTTCTAAACATTCTTTTAATCATCCATTTTATCATTGGAGGTAGTGGATCCACCTGATTTTGAGTAATTTGGATGTTTTCAAAAGTTTTAAAATGATTTTTGAACAAGTTTTGGTATTTTGGCTAAATTTAGGAATTTTAGCCAAATTTAGGGTTTCAAGGGTACTTAGGTAATTTGGTGGAGTTTAGGGGAAAAAAGTTCAAGTTGAGTATTTTTGGTAAAATTGGGGTGCCACCCACCATAAATAAGCTATGGACTAATGAAAACCCCATTTGGGTCCTCTATGTACTGGTCTTAGCTAAACCCTAGCCTAGGGCTAGAAGGTTTAGGCGACCATCTATATGAGTCTCCCAAAGGATTAAGGAATTAAAGTTAAGAAATTTTGGGTTTAGGTTGTGAGTGATTGTGGGTGAAGGTGAGTGTGAGTGCCTTAACTTTAAACAAACACCCAGGGTCAACCCTAAATTCAAACAGTCCTATGGGGAACTCTCCTTGGGCTCCCCCATTATGAACCCATCTGCTAAGTGCTAGAGGTTAGGACCACTATGTGGAAGTTCTAGTTGAGTAAGGAAGAGGGTAGAATTTCTAATGGTGAAGGTTTTTTTTTTTCTAGTTTTCTAGGAATAGTCAATAAGAAAATTCTATGGCTAGACCCAAGGCTAATAAAGAGAAAAAACAAGATCTCAACCAAAAGCGAGGTCAACGAATGGACCCTCAATAAGTGTAGTGTGCTAAGTAAGCACATCGTGCATATTGACATTGATTGACGAGATCAATAAAACCAACACAGACTCCTAAGTCAACAGACTTAGAAGGAGGTGTAGAATTGTGTGTGTTATTTGTTTCCACTGGTGAATTAGCATATGAATATTTGATCAAAGTCAAGAGGTAGGAACTCTTACTAGGGATTGGAGAGTTGGTTTTGCATTATCAGATTTCTATTTTTTTATAGAGGATGGGACTCAGTATGTAAGTGCTGACCCCAGGGTGGGAATTGAAGTTTAGTTACTAATTTCAGAAGAGGTTTGGAAGTTAGGGATCGACCTCGAAAGAAGAGTGGAATCAGAATACTCAATGGATGCATGGTAAATGCCATGAAAGAAAGATTTTGTATTGCATTTTTTATTTAAGGGACAAAGGCCGAGCTAGTTTATTGATGAAGAAGATGTATTCAAAACCACAAAAATGGATGCACGGTAAATGCAGGATCACCATCTGATGTGGTTGTTGTTACAACTTTGTCAAGGATGGGCAAGGGAACCCCCAGGCATTCTGAGATACGATGAGATTGATCCCCTACAATTTATAATAAAATGCATGATTAAGAGGATGGTAAGATGGAGTATACTGTCAGTAGATTGCATCCCAAATAACTGCATCATCAACATCAATGAAGAAGAGGGACTGCATACCTCCCCACATCGATCACCATAAATTTTTCAGACCCTTTTGTATAGTTTTGTTCAAGAGCAAGAGAAACATCCTATTCAAGAAAGAGATGGATATTGTTGGACCTAGAGAGTTTAGAGGTTCAATTGAAATTCCACTACAGTTGGTTCATTGCTGATTTAAAAAGAAAATGGAGTAGACTTGGCAAAACTGTGCATTCCTAGCATGCCACAACGCAGAGTTTCAGTTACATTGCGAAGAATGGATGACAACAAGATACCATACGAATTCCAGCCAAATCCAGAGTTTGAAGAACTACGTCCATATGAGCTGTGAGATAGTTGTACCTCTAAGTATACACAAAAGGACCTTCGTCCCGAAGTGTGACTTATAATGTTAGCTTGATCACAAGCTTACCCTAGAGGACAAACACGTGTTACTTTTTACACTACTTCAGAGCAAAGATGATATGATATATGATACTATAGCTTCTACCGATGTTTTTAGCATGTTGTTTTGAACAATTTTAGCATATGATCAGTTATGCTGCATGTTTGAAGTCTCTTCAAAAAAAATTATTTCGGATTTCATCATATGTTATTAACCTGTCTCTTTTGTGTGATTGATGAAAAGCCGCATGACCACATGTTGGTCCTAAATTATAACGAACAAAGAACTATACAAAAGGAATTTAATAATAAATGAAAATTAAATTTAAAAATTAAAGCAAAAATAAATGAAATCAAATTTGATAATCTTTATAATGATAATAAATGATAACATGGTAAACGATTTTCCTCTAAACTCGGCACTCTGCATCTCTCTCACTTCCCGCGTTCTCTACCCGAATTTCCACAGCTCACACTTTGCACAAATTTCACAAGTCTTCATATCCTTTTAACAAAGTTTCACACTCTACACTATTCCACAAATTTTCCATTCTCTTTTCATGAGGTCTCCACACTCACAATGCTCATGAGATTAATACCTAAATTCTGATTCCCATCTCTTGTGATAGGTGTAGGACACCCATAAATGGAGTAAGGCTTCCTATTCTCATCCTTTCAAGATCGGTGTGAGACCCCCTTAAGTGGAGTAAAGCTTCTAATTCTCATTTTTGGGCTGGTATCTAAATTCCAATTTATATCCTGGGATCAGTACCTAAATTATGATTCTCATCTCTTAAGATAGGTATGAGGCCTCCTTAAATAGAGTAAGGCATCATATTCTCATCCTTTTGAGATCGGTGTGAGACTCCCTTAAATGGAGTAAGGCTTTGAATTCTCATTCTGGGGTTGGTATGTAAATTCCAATTCTCATTCTGGGACCACTACCTAAATTTTGATTTCCATCTGTTGAGATAGGTGTGAGAACCCCTTAAATGGAGTAAGGCAGCCTATTCTCCTCCTTTCAAGATCAGTGTGAGACCCCCTCAAATAGAGTAATACTTTTGATTCTCATTCTGGGGTTGGTACCTAAATTCCAATTCCTATTATGGGATCAGTACCTAAATTTTAATTCTCATCTCTAAGACAGGTGTGAGACCCCCTTAAATGGAGTAAACATCTTATTCTCATCCTTTCAAGATCGATGTGAGACCCACTTAAATGGTGTAAGGCTTCTAATTCTCATTCCAAGGTTGGTACCTAAATTCCAATTCTCATCCTAGGATCAGTATCTAAAGTCTGATTCCCATCTCTTGAGATAGGTGTGAGACCCCATTAAATGGAGTAAGGCATCCTACTCTCTTCCTTTAAAAATCGGTGTGAGACCCCCTTAAATGGAGTAAGGTTTTTGATTCTCATTCTGGGGTTGGTACCTAAATTGCATTTCCCATCCTGGAATCAGTACCTAAATTCTAATTCCCATCTCTTGAGATAGGTGTGAGACCCCCTTAAATGATGGGATCATATTCATATCCTTTTGAGATCGGTGTTAGACCGCCTTAAACTGAATAAGGCTTTTGATTCTCATTCCTGGGTTGGTACCTAAATTTCAATTCTCATCTTGGGATCATTAGCTAAATTTTGATTCCCATCACTTGAGATAGGTGTGAGACCCCCTTAAATGAAGTAAAGCATCTTATTCTCATCCTTTCAAGATTGTTAGCCCTCCGGTGAGGGAGAAGTGAGAGCCCTAGAGTGACAATTAGTATCCTTTAAACCTATTCACAGATTTACGGATCAAACCTTGAATTAGTCAATGTTCTTTATGCACTCTTAGAGAGTAAAGAATATGATTGCTCCTATTTGAAACAATATAATTTTATATATGTATTTTAAATGATTTTAATTTTTTCACATTCCATAAATTCATTATAAAGGGAAAGAATGCTTTCTTAAATTTGAACTCTTTGTTTCAAATCTTTGTTCAATCTTTATAAGTTTACTTTTGAAGTTTAGCAATTAGTTTAGGAAACTTAGTTCTTTTAATTATATTTCATTTAACACACATTAAATTTACTTTAGATTTGTTTTGTTTACTTAAGTTTTATAGTATGAATATTGTGTTTGATGTTATAACTATAAGAACTTCCAACACTTCGTGGGATCGATACTTAGGACTCTGTTAGAGCCTATTATTACTTGCGTGATACATATGTTTGTGTTATTATTATGAGGTTTGGAAGCTTAGAGATTTTAAGAGATAAAATTACTTAAGCTGATTTTTTTTATTGAGATTGAACTGCATACTAAAAATTAGTGTTGTAGTGTGTGTATTGTAGTATTGAAAGATATTTATAACACAAATCACATAAATCGACCGTCGCATCAGTAACCCACAGTTGCTAATGAAATCTCCCCAGTTTAAATGGGCTTAAGAACTCGTTTGAGCTAAGTAAATTCGAAAGAAAATAGTAGTACCAGAACAAGGGAATCATGGGATTCTAATCAGTGTTGCTCTAATCCACTTTAAGTCCCCCTATATTGATTGAATATACTTGTCATTTAAACATTTGAACCTTAGACTTTAGGACTACTACTTCACCTAAAAACTTGGAGCTAACTTCAAGGGTAGCATTCTACAACCGCTAGCGAATCAACAATAACAATAACTTCATTAGAATTAAACAACAATCCATACATTTTTGAGGTTATTTTCCTATTGCAACATAAATCCTCACTTTATCTTTAAGCTTTTGGACAATCATGATGTGCAATTTATGCACTAACTTGCTTTTAGGGTTCCGAGGTTGTCGTTCGTTACGACATAAATCTTCCAATCTTTCTTTCTATTTGTATGATTGTGTCATGCAAATATAAGATATAAATAATAATAATTGGTAGGATGAAACATTCAATTATTTTATCTTCAAAATTAAAGCCAAATTGTAGGATAGCTTGGGAAGTCATTGGTTTCTCCTCAGGATCTGTAACAACCCCTAGTTTTCTCCATTTGGATTCCATAACAATGTTCTAAATTTAAGCCTTTCCATTTGACACTCCTTGGTCTGATCTTTGAAAACTCATACCCTTTAAAATTCTTGAAGAAGATATTTTCTGATCCAAATCAAGAGTTTTCTTAATTAACTTCGGTCATTTAAGATGTAATTAACTATAGAGGCTTGCCCTTATAGGAAACTTTAAAGCCCGTATTAATATAAATTCTATCTACTTTCTTATATTAGATAGGGAAACTTGTTAGTCAACATAAAGGTTCATAGACTAAAATGGATGTCATAAATTCTTTAGTTTATTTAATCGAGCCTCATGGATAAGTGATATGTCTATTCCTCGGGATAGGTATGTCACTTGTAGTGTTGTGCTCGTTTATTTAAACTATTGTCTATATGGATCGGCTTGATCTCGTATTTTAAAAAAATTAAAATATTACTTTACAAAATTACACACACACACACATTAAATTAAATATTGTTTTTTTGAATTTGACGATCGACATTAATTTTCATCTTTAGATTGTTGTTGCAATCTTAAGTAGTTTTTTGTTAAAGTCAAAATTCCAGTATTTTATTTTATTGTTTATCTTTATTCGGCTTCATTGTGGGATCGATGCTGAGGTTTTAAGGAAAACTCTAAATTACTTGAAACGATACGTATACTTGTGTAGTACCCCTAGTGAGAAAATTATTTCTTTAATCACATTACTTTTGTTCTCACTAGCTGCTTGACCGTGACTTTATATATGCTTAAAAAATATAAGTATTTAATATTGCTGCTAAAAGAATTAATTGCTCAGCAACTGTACCAAAACTTAATAACGGTTATAGATTCGATAAATATGGACGCAATAAATATTCAATAACTGTAAAGCCACACTTATTAACACAAGTATACGTATTGCTCAAGTAATATAGGGCTCTAATGGAGTCCTAAATATCAATCCCATAGGGAGTAAGATTAGAACTACAAACTAAGATTTTAGAAAAGTAATACTTTAATCACAACAATGAAGTTCAATTTTGGCTTATCTGTCACTAATAGGCAATTGAAATAAATATGTAATTTTAATAACTCTTAAATAACTCTTATTTGTCACTAATAGGCAATTGAAATAAATATGTAATTTTAATAACTATTAAATAACTAAATATAATAATGAAGATTTGAATGTGATATTCAATATATAAGAATGCATTCCTCTCCTTGTCAAGAAATTATAGTGAATGGATAAAGTCAATCGCAATATATAAGAAATCATCATTCTCTTTGTCAAGAAATTATAGTGAATGGATAAAGTGAATTGGTTATAAGAAAGCATCCTTCTCCTTGTCAAGAAATTATAGTGAATGGATAAAGTGAATTAGTTCGGAAAATATCAAAATTATAGTGAATGGATAAAATGAATTAGTTCAAATTATATTGTGCTAAATATCTAATGATATAAAGTAGGGTTTAATTGTGATATTCAATATATAAGAAAGCATCCTTCATAGATAATTTTAATAACTAATAAGTAACTAATGATAGAAAATAGGGTGTAATTGTGATATTCGATATATAAGAAAGTAACTAATTGTACTAATAAAGATTTTAATGTGATATTCAATATATAAGAAAACATCCTTCTCCTATTAAATAACGAATGATACTAATGAGAGTTTAAATGTGATATTCAATATAAGAAAGCATCTTTCTCCCAAGAAATTATAGTGAATGGATAAAGTGAATCAGTTCAAATTGTATTGTGCCAAATAGGAGCACAGAAATTATAGTGAATGGATAAAATGAATTAGTTCAATTTATATTGTGCCAAATAGGAGCATAACTATTCTATAGTGAATGGATAAAGTGAATCAGTTCAAATTGTATTGTGCCAAATAGGAGCATACCTATTTTGGATAAAATGAATTAGTTCAATTTATATTGTGCCAAATAGGAGCATACCTATTCTTTACCCATCTAATGTGATATTTAATATATAAGAAAACATCATTCTCCTTGTCAAGAAATTATAGTGAATGAATATTCAATATATAAGAAAGCATCCTTCTCCTTGTCAAGAAATTATAGTGAATGGATAAATTATTCAATATATAAGAAAGCATCCTTCTCATTGTTAAGAAATTATAGTGAATGGATAAAGTGAATCCAATATATAAGAAATCATCATTCTCTTTGTCAAGAAATTATAGTGAATGGATAAAGTGAATTGGTTATAAGAAAGCATCCTTCTCCTTGTCAAGAAATTATAGTGAATGGATAAAGTGAATTAGTTCGGAAAATATCAAATGAATCTGATATTCAATATATAAGAAAGCATCATTCTCCTTGTCAAGAAATTATACTGAATGGATAAAGTGAATTAGTTCAAAAAGCATCCTTCTCCTTGTCAAGAAATTAAAGTGAATGGATAAAGTGAATTAGTTCAAATTGACTTCTCCTTGTCAAGAAATTATGGTGAATGGATAAAATGAATTAGTTCAATTTATATTGTGCCAAATAGGAGCATACCTATTCTTTACCCTTTGGTCCAGACATAAAGAACATTGACTAATCCTACTCTCCTTGTCAAGAAATTACAGTGAATGGATAAAATGAATTAGTTCAATTTATATTGTGCCAAGTAGGAGCATACATATTCTTTACCCTTTGGTCCAGGCATAAAGAACATTGACTAATCCTATGCATGGGAGCATACCTATTCTTTACCCTTTGGTCCAGGCATAAAGAACATTGACTAATCCTATGCTTAGAGCATACCTATTCTTTACCCTTTGGTCCAGGCATAAAGAACATTGACTAATCCTATGCTTGCTTACTGAATCTACAGCTAGGCTGGAAGGATACCAGCTCTCACTTCATAGCTCTNATCTCAAGACAAGGAGAAAGACAGAGAAAACTACTCAGATCTCATGGGGAAAACATAACAAAACTCANTCACAAATTTCAAGACAAGGAGAAAGATAAAGAAAACTACTCAGATCTCATGGGGAAAACACAACAAAACTCTGAATTCATATATAAATTCAAAGTCATACAAATTACAACAATAAATAAACTTATCTCTAATTTGCCCCTAATAAAACTCCTCAACGTTCCACTGAATCTCTTTCTTTCTTTACAACAAATAGAATTTCTCTTCGAAGCGGCTAGGAGGAAGAAATCTCTCAGTTTCCCTCCACTCTTACTATCTCTCGAAGAATTCCTCACAATTTAGACTCTCTACACTTGTTTCACACTTCAAATTTGAGTCTCTCCCCTCCTATTTTTGGCCAAAGNCTTTTCTCTAATTTCTCCCCAAGAAAACTCCTCGAAGCTCCTCTGAATCTCTTCCTTTCTTTACAGCACACAAAATTCCTCTTCGAAGCAGCAAGGAGGGAGAAATCTCTCACTTTCCCTTCACTCTTACAATCTCTCAAAGAATTCTTCACAGTTTAGACTCTCTACACTTATTTCACACTTCAATTTTGAGTCTCCCTCCCTTCTATTTTTGGCCAAAGTCTTCTCTTTAAAGATGTGGATGAGCTTTTCCAAGAGTTGCCTAAGCATCCCTTCAAAATTTGTCCTCATCCAAAGCTTGGTTGGACATAATCACCGAGGGCACCGTCAGCGGCCTCGAGGGCGCCGTCGGCGGACCTTCTTAATGAATTAATTCTGAAGTCTCGGGAAATCTCACCGTCGGCGCCCTTGTTCAATTCTTCACATTTTGGTCTTTTTAGCTCTAAATTTGCTCCTTTCTTCATCTTTTTGCTCCAATGACCTAATTCATCATTCCTGCAATAAAACATAAAAAATATCTTTCTTTAAAGTGCAATATCATAAAAAACAGTATAAAATAAGTATGAAAATCTCAACATATTTTCCTTTGGTCACTGCTAAATATAACTTTGGGTCAAAATCCCCCAAACTTAACTATTACCTGTCCTCAAGTAATTTTAGTACTATATAAAAGTTATGATCTATTGTAGTAATGTTTTAATTCAGAAATACTATAAATTTGATTTAAATAAATATCATAGTGAGATTTTCAAAAAAAATTCAAGTAATTGAATTAACTCTGTAGCCATATTATTATCTAGTCATCAAGTTTAAGAGTTCTAGTCTTCAATTCATTTTGNAAACTTAACTATTACTTGTCCTCAAGTAATTTTAGTACTACATAAAAGTTATGATCTATTGTAGTAAATTTTAATTTAAAAATACTATAAGTTTGATTTAAGTAAATATCATAGTGAAATTTTCAAAAAAATTTCAAATAATTAAATTAACTCTGTAAGTACAAGATTATCTAGTCATCAAGTTTAAAAGTTCTAGTTTTTTATTCATTTCAAGAATGACTATATGTTGTAATATCAGGTCACTTAGAATATTCAAATGATAGGAACTTCAAGAGAACACTATTAATAAAAGATGCTATTCCATAAATATAAGTTCAGGAATGTATTTAGGTTTTCCCTTTAAGTAGGTCCAGTGAAGCCAATTTTTTATCAGACATATCCTCAAGCTTCTCCTCACTTCCATAATATTTTTTTTTTCTTTTCTCTTTTTCATTTGGATTGCTTTCAATCCTGTTTTTTTCCTTTTTTCAAGAGAGGATTAATATATCAGAATAGCCTTTAATGATTTTGAACATCACGTTTCTTTCCCTAAATTTGAAACTCAAAGCATTTTTTTACCTTATAAATATTTCATAGTTGTTACATCATTAAGCCCCAATCTTTTCTTCTCAAATGAATTTTTAGATTCTTAATACTTCAAAATATAGTTTCCTTTACTTTAAATAGTTAACTATAATATTATTCTCTTATACTAAATATCTTAAGTTACAAGATTAATTTTCATTACAAAAATATTTCTTTAAATCTACCATAATATTTAAATAGCTACAAAATATAGTTACCTAAATTAAATTCACTACATAAAATCATATTAATAATTTTTCAAAATAATTAAAAAGAGGACATCTAATAGTTAATCTTTTTCTTCCCTCCCCCAAACTTAAATTTTTAAATATGAAATAATACAGGTGGAAAGAAAAACTCTAAATATAAATCATACCTCAGTATTTTAGGCATTTTCATCATTCTAAAAATTTTGCAGGCCTTCTCCAAATTTATACTTCACCTGGTCTATAATATTAGGAGCTTCGTACACATATAAATCATTAGAGAAATTTCTGGCTATTGAAATTTTGAAATAAGTATAAAACTAAAACATTAAACAAGCACAATATTTCCTAACACAACTACAATACTAAACAAAATAATTACAATTAAAATGCAAAATAAAAATCACATTACAAAATACTACTCAACATCTATTATACTACACATGGAAACATTTAACTATACTAACTTTATAACAAAAATTAAAAATCATCCAAGTACAACATAATAATAAAAATGAAAGTCAAAATACACATAAACATCCATTTCTATACAAAGGATCACAGCAATAAAAGTACAAATATGAGTACATCAATTACATTCAAATATCAAAATCCCAAACTATGTCTTCATCTCCTTGATCAGCAGGTGGATCTAGCTGATACTAAGTATATCGGGGGCATTCAAGGAAAGTAACATCAGACTCACCTCGGTAGTGTCGGGTCTGAGCTTATAATAAGCTACCTCAAAATTTAAATGCCTTTGAAGGTACTCACTATGATAATCATGTCAACATTTTATACCTCCAATCATTTCATTTATTAATTTTATACTCTTCCGCTGCAAGGAACTCATTCATCAAATCAGTTAAAGTAGGGGAACTAGAAGGTGGAAGGTCATAACTTGTAGATGGAACATAGAGGGTTCTTGACTTCTACTCCCAGTTCTCCATTTCTCATGAGATTCATAAGTCTTCAAATTAGCCTTACTAATGACTTCTACTCCCAGTTCTTCATTTCTCATGAGATTCATAAGTCTTTAAATTAGCCTTACTAAGCTTAGAGGAAGGAAGATCATAACTAGTAGAGGGGATATCTCTACTAGTAGAAGGTTCTTGACTTATACTCCCAATTCTCCATTTCTCATGGGATTCATAAGTTTTCAAATTAGCTTTACTAATGGGTTTCATAGGGCAAACCCATTCTTCATCTCCAGTTTCCACTCCAGAAAGTTGGCAAAGTGCATAAATAAGGCCAAGATGTCCTAGACCTCCACTTGTCTCACTCCTTGCAGTAGTCAATATATTCATAAAATTAATTCTCCCAATTTTTATAGTTCTATTATTCTAAATATAGAAATTTAGAATAACTCTATCTCTAATTACCTTACTATGGTGATAAGTCGGTAATAGAGTAGAGGAGATAAAATAGTGTCACGCCTTAGAGGTGGCATTTAGCATGGAAGCGGAAATATTACCCGTTCTCATTGTTTAATCTTCCATGTTCCTTTCCCATCAGTGAGAAAGTTAACCAAATCATTCAGGGGGCCTTCCATCGTACTAAAGGATTCATAATGGCAGTTATAAGAGTATGGGACTTTGTAAAAGGTGTTAATACGGGTGGCAGTAAATTCAACAGGAAATCCCCGCACTTGAACGATTTCTTCTTCAGAATAGAATACGTTGGCGTAGAATTCCTTCACAACATTTGCATTAGCTTTATTGGTGGTGTAATAAAAGTTTTCCCACCTCCGCTCGACAATAAATTGTTCAATTTCTCCCCCCGGACTCTCAAAAGCTTGATCTTGTATACACTTCTTTGCTTTAAATACTGAAGTAAATCTTGATTGAGCTTTGGCATTGACGAAGAGAGAGTCATTGAACTCAATTCATCTCTTTTTACGTGGAGCCATTTCAATCTAATCAAGGATATAAAAATTCCAAAATATACTTCAAATATGTAAATAATGGCTTCCAAAGTAGTTCTAAGAGTTCAACACTAAGTTCCATGAATTTCTTCCCAAATTTTCTTCACACTCTCAAATTTTTTTGGTCTCCTCAATGTGGAAGAAATCCATGGTGAAAATCAAATATTTTTAACTTGGAGTGAAGTTCTTACCTAGAGATTATCAAATCGGGTGTCAAAAAGCTTTGGAATCGCCTCCCAATCCAAGATCTCTCAAGCCCTAGGTCAAAAATTACATTTTTAGGAGGAAGAGGATGATGAATAGTGGCGGTTGACTGGTCAAAATCACAGTTAAAGGTGTTTTTTTGTGATCTCACCGTCGGTGGGGTCGATGGTGCAGTCAGCGTGCTCTATTGAAATTTAAATAGAACTCTCAGGAAAAATCCGCCGCAGCCGGCGTCAAGGGCGCCGTCCGCGGGCTCTACTGATCTCGGTTCAAATTCCGGTTTTTTGCGATTTCGATCAATTTCAAGCCTTAACGACATCCTTTTAATCATTATAGACATAATTTTAAGTGACTAAATGATGCACTTATCACAAATAAACTTTCACAACACAAAACATCACTTTTATATATAAATTCTAAGGTGTACAATATACATTACATAACACACCTAAGTTTTGTATTTTCTGAACCTCAATACATTAATTTAGCGTTGTAATCTAAACAACAACACTCAAAATGTTGAAAACAAAACATTCTATGCTTAGTCTCAAAATACAGAGATCTAAAAGCATAATTCTAAAGCAAAGCAAATACAAAGTTCAAATCAAATTACATAGATAGACAAATATGTAGTAATATAAATCTACTTTTCATTATATTCAGTACTAGATTCTCCTATGAGATCACCCATTGATTGCACATAAACGAAGAGGTTGTAGAAGGGTCGAAATGGAAATTCTTCAGTAGAATCTTCTTCTATTTATTTCATCCTCCTCATCAGTTGTATCAAACTATCTTCTAAATGTCCAGAGTGCGAAAATGTTCTTTCACCTCTAGTCTAGATGATCAAATCTTCTTCTATTTATTTCATCCTCCTCATCTGTTGTATCAAACTATCTTCTAAATGTCCAGAGTGCGAAAATGTTCTTTCACCTCTAGTCTAGATGATCAAAGAAATCAGAGATATTATTAATTGCATTCATGACATTTTGTAGGTCCTTCTATAATTTCTTGATTCTGCGCTGGATCACCAGAGTTTTATCAGGAATTAAGGGTTAAACTGGCAGTGAATTCTGAGATGATTGATCNTTGTAAGGAATTAAGGGTTAAACTGGCAGTGAATTCTGAGATGATTGATCTACTATAATGGCCATGTCATTTTCATCTTCAAAAGCTGAGAATCTCTTAGTTGGGTAAAGGCTTCCAAGGTAGAATTATGTTTTCCCAATTTTCGCAGAACACATGGAACTGAATCAGAGGAGAAAATTATGGAAGGGTGTCCAAGCCCATAAGTTGATCCATGAACGATCAGGCCCAAAACCGACTTCAGAATTATTGATCCATACTCGATCGACAGTTCCCTTTGGATGCAATAATTCAAAATAACACTTTCTTTAGAAACTTTATTGATCTTCATTGTCGGTAATAGTTTCGCAGAAATGAAAAAGTACCAATGTTTCGAAACGTGATTTAGGATTGTCGCAGAAAAAACTAACATACCCATTTTCTCTCATTTCCCAGTCTTCAGTTTCGTCTGATAAATATTGGTAAATTCCATTCATCTGGTTTATTGTCGGGACGAAGTTGGAATAATGACAGACATGAACGTTCTTGATCATGTATAATTCATTGATTCGTGTAGTAGTGAAAGTTATCCATCTACCTCACACATAAACAACTCCCTGGTTGATTCCATGTTAATTTACATAAAGTTCTTTTACCACAGGAACAACCACGGCGGTGGTAGTATAACACAACACTTTCCATCTTTGCCACACTATCATCACTTCAACTGCCTTCAAGAGATTATTCAATCCGCAATTTACAATCCTCGTTCCTTGATCAATCTTTTCTTTGCTATTAACTTGTTGAAGATTCGCTGCGCTTCCTCACTAATAAACTTTCGCCGATTGAAAACTCGCATTCTGGAATTATCAAGGGAATTGGACGCCATAGGAATAAAATTGGTGGAGTTTCACTTCATTGTTTGGGGAAATATGAACTTAGGAATCAAGTTTGAGAGTTTAAAAGAGTAACTCACGCCTAAAAACTGCTAAAACTGCCATTCAAACTCCGTAAACTGCCATCTCGTAGGTCTCACCGTCGACGGGGTCGAGGGCACCGTCGGCAAGCTTTTGTATTTATTTTGCCTGGACTCTCAAGAAAAACTCACCGTCGGTGGCATCGAGGGCACTCTCGGTGCCCAAGGCAAAAATAACACAGTTTTGCTCTGGTCTGAATGCGTTCCAATTTTTCTTTATGGATCCAATTCTTATGATGATTTAAGGGTAAATAAGAGTAGTAGAGCTTAATACTACCACAAACTAACAATAATTTCAAATAAGAACTACTATAATCATAATAAAAGTAAAGATAATTATGGGTTGCTTCCCATAAAGTGCTTGGTTTAACGTGGTCAGCCTGGCCTATTCTGGTGTTNCCCTCCACTCTTACAATCTCTCGAAGAATTCCTCACAAATTTTACACACTATTGGAACCTTTCTAAACTCCAGAAACTCTCTCTAGTCTCTCTAATTTTTGGCCAAAATAGTCTTTTAAAGTTGTGGATGAGCTTTCCCAAGAGTTTCCTAAGCATGCCTTCAAAAATTGGCCTTATCCGAAGCCTGATTAGGCATAACCGCCAAGCTCGCCGTCGGCGGCCTCGAGGGTGCCGTCAGCAGACCTTCTTAATGATTTAATTCTGGAGTCTCGAGAAAATCTCGCCGTCGACAACCTAGTTTAATTCTGCACATTTTTCTCCTTTTCGGTCCAAATTCGCTCCTTTTTGCATCTTTTTGCTCCAATGACTCTAATTCATCATTCCTAGAATAAAACATCAAAAATACCTTTCTTTAATTTGTAATATCATCAAAAACAATATAAAATAGGTATGAAAATCTCAACATATTTTCCTCTGGTGATAAGTCTACTAATTTTCATAGTAGGGAGTAATTTTGCAACAATAAGGAAATGCCATTGCTTCTAAATTGGATTAAGTAATGAAGTGGAGAAACTAACATATCCTTCATCTCGCATATCCCACATATTACTTTCATCTACTAGAAGATTATACACGTCTTGCATCAAGTTTCATGTAGGAATGAAATTTGTATAATGTCAGATTGGAATATTGTCTATCATATACAATTCATTAATCATTGTAGGGGTAAATGGTATAGCCTTACCTCGTACGATGACAACACCTTGAGTAATTCCATGTAAGTTTGCATAAAACTCTTTCACCACAGGTACGACAACTACAAACTTAGTGTAACATAGAACTTCCCAACGCCTTTACAGAATAATTTTATCAATCAAACCAGTAAGATTGATCACTCCTTGATTAACAAAGCCTCTTTCCTTGATCAATATCCTCTTCATAATAACTTTATTGCATAATCACTGTGCGTCGAAACTAATAAACTTTCTTTTATTGAAAACTCCACACCTCAAAGTATTTCTAGAATTGGAAGCCATGGAATCCAAAAATAGGAAGTTACTTGGTGTCCAAGGATGTTTCTAGGCCTTTTTAAACTCATGCCGGCGGTTATTATGAAGTGAAATTGTGCTAAAACCCGCTAAAAGTAGTCTAAAACCGTCCAAATGCACTCGTGGCCATTGGCGCTCCAGATTGGCGCTGCCGACGCTGATGTCCGTTTTCTAGGGTGCCGTCGGCGCTAGTGGCCAAAATTGTTATTTTAATTTTTTTTATTCAATTTGATTCCAAATTTTCCTCCAATACCAATATTTGACTTAAGTTATTATAAATACAATTGTGTAGGATTATTATCTACTAATATATAAGTCTCTTAACAGACTAAATAGTAATACATAACATATAAGTATGGGCTGCCTCCCACATAGTGCTTGGTTTAACGTCGTCAGCCCGACATACCATTTGTTTAGTTGGGTTGACTTAACATTAAAACTTCTTTAAATTGAGGTATGTGCCCTTCATAATAATGTTTCAAACAATGCCCATTAACTTTAAATACCATTTCCTTCATAATAATGTTTCAAACGATGCCCATTAACTTTAAATATCTTTCCAGTGTTAGGATCCTTAATAACATCAGTTCCATAATGATAGACTTTAATCACTTTAAATAAATTTTAGTTCTCCTAGAAACAATCTCAATCTTGTATTATATAGTAGAACTTCTTATCCATGTTCAAATTTCTTCTTAACTATCTTCCGATCATGCCATATTTTCATTTTCTCTTTATAGATTTTCGCATTATCAATATGCTTCATTTTTAATCACCTCAAGTTCATTGAGTTGCAAAAACCTTTTCTCACCAGCATCCTTTAAATTAAAATTAAATTCTTTAATAACCCAAAATGCTTTATGTTCCAATTCTACTAGTAAATGACATATTTTTCCAAAAAACAGTCTATATGGGGACATCCTTATTGGAGTTTTATAAGCAGTCCTATATGCCCATAATGCAGTATCTAGTCTAGCGGGCCAATCCAATTTATAAGGTTTTACAACTTTTTCTAAAATGCATTTAATTTCATGATTCTATATTTCTGCTAGACCATTAGTTTGAGGATGATAGCAGTAGAGAATCTATGCATTATATTATATTTCTTGATTAATTTTTTTATTCTCTTATTTCTAAAAATGAGATCTCCATTAGTAATGATTACCCTCAGCATTCCATATCTTGTAAAAATAATTTTAATTAAAAATTTAGAAACACTCCGAGCATCACATCTAAGAACAATAATAACTTCAATCCACTTAGACATATAATCAACAACAAGTAATGTATATAAATTTTCAAATGAAGGCATAAATGGTCCCATAAAGTCTAATCCCCACACATCAAAAATTTCAACTTCTAATGTGTAATTTAGAGGCATTTCGTCTCTTCTGGAAATATTTCTTACTCATTGACATCTATCGCATGTTTTAATATATTCATTAATATCTATAAAAATAGTAGGCCAATAAAATCCAGCTTGTAAAATTTTATATGCAGTTCTATTTATTCCAAAATGTCCTCTAAATTCAGAATCATGACATCTTTCAATTACCTGTTGAGTTTCTTCATAAGACACACATCTTCTAATAATTAAATCTTTACATTTTTTATATAAATATGGGTCATCCCAAAAATAGTCTTTCGAATCATTGATAAATTTCTTTAATTTTGGATTCTTGATATCAGGTGGTATAATGTCACTTACAATATACTTTACTATATCAGCATACCACGGTACATCCATTCATCAATACTATATAAATGTTCCTAAGGGAAAGTTTCTAAAATTTTACTTCCAAAATTAGTTAATATTTCTATTTCTATTCTAGACAAATGATCAGTTATTTGATTATCATTTTTAAAATTAGTTAATATTTCTATTTCTATTCTAGATAAATGATCAGCTATTTGATTATCATTTCTCTTTCTATCTACCACGGTAAAATCAAACTCTTACAATAGAAGTATCCATTTAATTAATCTTATTTAGCATCCTTCTTTTGCATCAAGTATTTAATAGCAGAATGATCTGTATGCACTATATATTTAGTTCCAATCAAATAAGATCTAAATTTATCGAAGGCATAAAAAATAGCTAATAACTCTCTTTCAGTAGTAGTATAATTAATTTGAGCATTATTTAGAGTTTTACTAGTATAATATATAACTTTAAAAACTTTGTCGTGCCTTTGTCCTAATACAGCCCCAATAGCATAATCACTAGCATCAAACATTATTTCAAATGGTTTCTCCCAATCAGGTGGTACTATTATAGGTCCATTGATTAATTTTTTCTTTAATAATTGAAATGTTGTTATGCATTCCTCATTAAAATCAAATTTTGTATCTTTTTCCAAAAATTGGCATAGGGGTTTAGTTATTTTTGAAAAACATTTTATGTAGCGCCTATAAAAACCAACATGTCCTAGAAAACTTCTCACCCCCTTAGCATTATTAGGAGGCGATAATTTTTCTATAACTTGGATATTTGCAAGATCTACTTCCATGCCTTTTTAAGAAATTTTATGCTCAAGAAGAATACCTCTTGCAACCATAAATTGACATTTTTCCTAATTTAAGACTAGGTTGATTTTTTCACATATCTCTAGAACTTTATCTAAATTATTAAAACTTAACTCAAACGAAGTTCCAAATACAAAAAAATCATCCATAAATACTTCCATTCCATGCTCTATAAAATTGCTAAAAATTGACATCATGCTTTTTTGAGATGTTGCAGGTGCATTGCATAGTCCAATAGGCATTCTACGAAAAGCAAATGTTCCAATTGGGCTTGTAAATGTTGTTTTCTCTTGATCCTCTGGAGCAATTGGAATTTGGTGATATCCACTATATCCTTCTAAAAAGCAATAGTATTTCTTCCCAGTTAATCTATCCAACATTTGTTCTAGAAAGGACAAGGGAAAGTAATTTTTTCTGGTGGCCATATTTAGTTTTTTATAGTCAATACAAATTCACCAACCAGTTGCTTGTCTTATTGGTATTAATTCAATTTTATCATTTTCTTCAACAGTCACTCATCCTTTCTTCGAAACACAGTGAAATGGGCTTACCCAGTACTGTCTGAAATAGAATATATAATTCTAGCATCTAGCCACTTTAAAATCTCTTTTTTAACAACTTCTTTCATTATTGGGTTTAATCTTCTCTAAGGATCCGCTTTAGGTTCATACTGTTCATCTAATAAAATTTTGTGCATACAAATTGAAGGACTAATTCCTTTAGTATCTGCTAAAGTCCATCCAAAAAATTTTTTATACTTTTTCAACATCTTTATCAACTTTTGTTCCTGAATTTCAGTTAACTCAAAAGACATAATAATAGGCAATGTAGATGAATCTCTTAAAAATACATATTTTAAATAGGCAGGTAATATCTTCAATTTAAGTTCAAGTGGTTTAATACTTGAAGGAATAAGATTTTCACTATCATTTTCCAGAAGGTCTATTGCTTCAAATTTGACCTAAATATAATCTAAATTTTCTTCTTTTACTTCATCTTAGTATCAAAAATTTCTCCTTGCTTTAATTTATCTTTGAATTCATTCTCAAACTGCTCATTACTTAGATAATCAGCTACTTCCATCCTGAAACATTCATTATCTTTTTCTATTACAGGATATTTCATAGCTTTTGTCTGAAACATTCATTATCTTTTTCTATTGCAGGATATTTTATAGCTTTTGCTATATTAAATTTCACTTCTTGATCATTAACTCTCATCAATAATTCTCCTTTTTTCACCTTTATTACAACTCTCCCTGTTGCGAGAAAAAGTCTCCCTAAAATAATGGGAATCTCTTTATCTTCCTCCATATCCAATACTATAAAGTCTACAGGAAAAATAAATTTATCCACTTTTACTAGCACATCTTCTATAACTCCTTTTGGATAAGTTATTGATCGATCGACTAACTGAAGAGTTATAGTAGTAGGGGAAATTTCTCATAAATCTAAACATTTAAAAATTGATAAAGGCATAAGATTGAAACTCGCTCCTAAATCACATAAAGCTTTTCTGTAAAACTTTTCTCCAATTGCACAATGTATAGTAAAACTACCAGGATCTTTTAATTTTTCAAGAAGTTTTTTTTGAATAATAGCACTACACTCTTCACTAAGTGCAACAGTCTCATGATCTGTAAACTTTCTTTTCTTGTTTAATGCATCCTTCATAAATTTAACATAACTTGACATTTGTTCCAAAGCTCAATGAAAGGAATATTTATCGTTAACTTCTTAAAGATTTCCAAAGATTTTGTAAATTGTTTATCTTTATTCTTCTATTTCAGTCTTTGAACAAACAGAGGTAATGGTTTTTCTACAGAGCTATCTATTTGTTCATTTTCCTGTTGATCATTTTCCAATTAATCCTTTTCTTCATCAACTTCAGTTTCTCTTTGGATGCTTGTTTCAACTTCATAATTGAATAGTTTTAATTTATTCTTTATTTTGATCTTTTAGATTAACTTCCACAGTACTTGGAAGAATTCTAGAAGGTCTATTATTAAGTGCAGTAGCAATATGTCCTAATTGATTTTCAATATTTTTAATAGCAGACCCTTGATTCTATAATTGATTTCTCATATTCAAAATTACTTCTTCCATCGTCAACTTCTTTTCCTTAACTTGTGAGTTAAATCCCAGAGGATAGTAAGGTCAAAAATTAGGATTTCCTTGATTGTTCAGATTTTCAGATAGATTCACTAAATTATTATAATTATTTCAACTAAAATTAGGGTGATTTTTCCAATCAGGGTTAAAATAATCAGAATAGGGATTGTTATTTTGATTATTTATAACATTTAAAGTTTCATAGGATGATTGAGTATCAATAATCTGTCATAGTGAATTATCTTCTAATACTGGGGGTACTTGAGAATAATTCATTTACATTTGATCAATCTTGTTAGAAATAACAACAATTTGAGATGCCAAAATAGAAATTGCATCAGAATTATGAATACTAGCTACTCTCTTAGGATTACCCTTTCAAAGGGCCATTGAAAATTATTAGTAGCCATTTCTTCAATTAAAGAATATGCTTCATCAAAAGGTTTTGACATTAATGAACCACTCGCAACATCATCCATGATAAATCTCAGTGATCTTACTAATCCATTGTAAAATGTTTGAATCATTAAACAATCTGGTAAAGCATGATGTGAATATTTCCTAAGAAGATCTTTAAATCTTTTCTAGGCTTCATATATCGATTCCCCTTCAAATTGACAAAAAGATGTAATATCATTTTTATGCTTAGTGGTTTTCAAGGGTAGAAAATATGTGGCCAAGAATTTTTATGATAGTTTTCCCCAAGTTCTAATAGATTGAAATGCTAACAAATTTAACCATGCCTTGGCTTTATCCCTTAATGAAAAATGAAAAAGTCTAAGCCTAACAAAATCATTAGACACTCTGTCATATTTAAATGTAGCACAAATTTCAAGAAAACTAGCAAGATGTAAGTTAGGATCTTTAGTTGGTGATCCTCCAAACTGATTATTTTGTATTATTTGGATAATATCAGGTTTAAGCTCAAATGAATTAGCAGCAACATAAGGATTTTGAATAGTCAAGTGAAGTTCATCTGCTGTCGGATTCTATAATCTTTTAAAGGTCTTTGTCGATTTTCATTTATTGGATTATCTAAGTTATTCGCCATTTTTTATAAATTTTTAATTTCTCTTTGTTGTTTTCAAAATTTTCTAATTGTACATTCTAATTCTGAATCGTAAGGTACCAAGCCTTCATATCCAATATTTTGCATAAACAAATAAAGCAAGCAAAGTCAAACACTCTAAAAAATATTTTTTTTTGGATTTTTAATTTTCTAAAATTTTTCATTTATTTATTTTTTTTATAATAATAATTTTTTATGGTATATATATTATCTCTAATTTTCTTACTTTATCAAAACTATTTAATTCAACCGTTACCTTCCCCACGCAAAGTCTCCAAAAACTTGATCTGACTTTTTTTATTGTGATAGATTGTGTAAAACTTAATTAAATATAATCAATTAATATTCAAATTCTATGCAAGTATACATATTGTTATCAAGTAATAATAGACTTTCTATTTAAGCCCCAAGTATCAATCCTATAGGGAAGGTTTAAATTGGAAATGACAAATTTACTAAGAAATTCATAGAAAGTCAATTAAAGTCGCTGTCACTAATTTTAATTGTTGAGATGTAATCAAAATTAAATTCAAAACTTTTTTCAAATCAAATATGCAAAATTTAAAACAGTAAATACAAATCAATTAACTATGTTTATGTAACAGAGATTCTTATGTGAAAAAAACATCCTTCCCACTACAATGAGCCTATGGTAAAATGAGATGAGATAAATGTTCATAATATGTATTGTGCCAAATAGGAGCAATTTTAATTCTCTACCCTGATACAGTGTATAGAAAATCATTAGCTAATCTCAGCATTTGGTTCTTAAATCCATGGCTAGGCTAGGAGGATACCGGCTCCCACTCCAGAGCTCTTACTTCCCTTCATCTGAAGGCTAGCTCTCGCTTCATTTTTTAAATACTATAACTGAATTGAAGATTTTAGTCTGTTACCCTAAAGGTTGTCTAATTCTAGTCCCAATAAAGAATATTTCTCTATTTATTTGCACTTAATTCCATAAACGATGATCTCCTTTATGGAATCAAATGTGATCCTTACTCTGTTGTAGAACTCATACTCCATTTCCCAGATCACATGTTTCATAACACATTTTAATAATTCAATTGACCAGATTAAAAAGTAAATTAAGTTCAAAGTTAAGAAAATCATCACAATTTATTTTACAATTTAATATTGGTACATTCATATTATCTCTTCATTTCACTATATCTCAGAGTAGGGAGAAAGATAAAGGGAACTACTCAGATTTAATGAGAAAGAAATAGCAAAACACAAATTTCATATTTAAAAGAAAGTTCATACAACACTGATAAACAAACAATACTTATCTGAAAACTCTTTCTCAAAGCAAATCCTTTTTAGCCTTTCCTTAGAAATGCAAAAATAAGATATCTCTCACTTTTCTCCTTCTCCAACACTCTTATAGAAAGTTTCACTCTAAATCTCACCAGAAAAACTCTATACTATGAAAACAAAATCACTAATTTATTCCAATATAGAAGTGGAATGGAATAATGTGGTGCAAAAAATGAAAGTAGAGGAGTGAAAAAAGAGAGGCCCATTTTCTGATGAAATTCAGCCCCAAATAGAGCCCAAAGTCGGCTCTCCAAGAGGTGCCTCCAAAAACTATTCAAAAAGTCATCCAAACACATCAAACCTTCTAGAAATAGGGTCTGCACTGCCTTAGGCGCCATCGTTGCTAGTCTTGTGTCGTCAATGCTGAGTAAAAAATCTTTGGTTTAATTTGTTCTTTGCCGTCGACACTACCCTCGTCGTTGCCGACGCCGAGCATCTCGTAAAAAAACGTCATTTTAACTCCAAATTTCATCCTTTTTTGCATTCTTTTTGCTTTAAGCCCTAAAAATCATTAACCTGCAAGAAAACATCAAAATACCTTCCATTAAAGTGCAATATTATCAAAAATAGGTATAAAATAAAAATGCATACATTTTTGGTGTATCAATCTGGCGCTTAGGCGCCAAAACTCTTTTGAATATTTTTCATCTTCTTGCTCCAAATTTGATCCGTTTTCACTCCTTTAAGCATTTTTCACCATTTTTACCTGCACCTAAAAGAAAAACACAAAAATGACTTCCATTCAAGTGCAAAATCTCAAAAATAGGTATAAAAATGTGTTTAAAAACACTATATATTTTAGGTGTATCATATGTAAATTCAAAAATTTTTATTTTATTGAGTTTAATTTTATTATAAAATTTTTGGACACGATCACAGACGTTTGGCCAAATAAATAACCCTAGAATAATCAAAATTTCAAAATTTCAATTCAAGCAACGTCAAGTTGCATAGTATGTCTTTAAGTATCATCCGTTGATCAACAACATGGGCCTCTCACCTTGAAAATCCACTAGCCGGTAGGCTCCTCCTGCGTAGACCTTTTTTTACAATAAATTATCCTCCCAAGTTGGCTCAAATTTCCCACCTATCTTGTGAAGTGAAAGAATAGGACTTTTGAGAACAAGTATGAGATCACAAATTTTGAACATCCTTTGGGGGAACAATTTGTCATGAGCTTGTACCATTCTCCCCTGGTAAAGCTTCCGATGTTGTTGTGTTTCTAGTCGTTTTCCTTCAACACTTTCCAATTCTTCAAGTCCAGGTTTTGCACTTTCTTCTATCGTAAGTTGATTGGCGAGAGCAACTATGAGAGACAACATCTGGACTTCTAATGTTAATACGACCTCAAATCTGTACACAAGTGCGTAGCGTGTATACTGAGTGGGAGTCCTGAACGTTGTTTGATAGGCCCACAAGGCCTCTAACAGTTTGTTATGCCAATATTTTTGGCTTTGTCCAGTGTCTTGTTGAAAGCCTAGGCCAGGCCATTTGCCCTAGGATAATAGATCGTAGAGTATCTTCTGTCTATCCTGTGCCGCTTGACAAAATTGTTAATTTTGGTGCTCTTGAAGGCTGTCATACTATCAAAAATTATTCTGCATGGAACTCCAAAACAATAGACGATTGAAGGATGTGTTGTGTTGTAACCTCTCGTAACGACACTGCCTCTGCCCATTTGGAAAAGTAATCTGTAGCGACAAGTATAAATCTATGTCCTTTAGAGGATAGTGGGTCTATTGAACCTATTATGTCTGTGCCCCAACACTCGAATAACCACGAGGCAACGGTTGGGTATAGCACATTCGGAGGTTGGTGTAAGATCATCCCATGCACTTGGCAATGGTGACATCTTCTGGCTGTATCCACGCAGTCACACGCCATTGCCAGCCAATAATATCTGAGTCTCTTGATCTTCATCTTCATCTTTGAGCCTGATTGGTGAGTGCCACATAATCTGGCATGTACTTCTTTGACAATATTCCATGCTTCTGCTTTACATAGACATTGTAGCAACATTGATCAAATGATCTTTTGTAGAGGACATCACCTATTAAAGCGTACAACATTGCCCTTCTTATGATGTAGTGCGATGCTGACTTGTCTTCTGACAGTTTCTAGTTTGCAAATATTCTATTAATGGCTTGCGCCAATCTTCATTGATACCAGCAATCGTAATCATCATTTCTTCTTCTTTTCTGAGCTTGTGTAGATTTTCAAAGTTGATTTGAGATAAAACATGTCTTCCTTGTAGCATGATGTCAATGGAACACTTCGGGGGACACGTCAATTCTTTTGCAAGTTTTACTAAAGCATCGACATGGGCATTATCTCCCTGAGAAATCTAGTAGAAAGTTACATTAGGAATCTGCTCTAGCAGCCTCATCATGTACTGATGATATTCTGCTAACCTTGGTTTTAAAATCTTGTACTGTCCGGCGACTTGTTGATGATGAGTTGTGAGTCGCCATAGATGAAAATATTTGTTATATCCATCGAGATTGCCAATTCCAATCCAGTAATTAAGGCTTCATATTCTGCTTCATTTTTTGTATATGGCTCTATCAGGTGATAGGAGAATCTCAACATGCCCTTATCTAGCATGATGAAGATCTAACCAATTTTTGCTTTGCCTGGTATAACTGTTCCTGATCCTTTGTCTTTTCTTGTTGACAAAGCTCCATAAAGTACATTTTCTAGCGTTGTGCACTAGAGAATTCCATTTATAGTACCTGTTCATCTGGTGGTTCATTATTAGTAGGGGACCCAACTGGAAGTTGGGGTGCAACAAGAAAATCTACTAAAAACTGTCCCTTGATAGCACAAAGAGGAACAAAAGTTATATCAAACTGCAAAAAAATCATCGACCATCTTGTTAGACGTCCAGAGAGTGTTGGTTGGGTCATCAAATATTGCAACAGACTAACTTTCAAAATAAGGGTAATTTTATGAGAAAGCATTTAATACCTGAGCTTTTGGGAGGTAAGGATTAAAGCTAGACAATTCTTTTCAATAGGTGGATACTCTACTTCCGTCAGTATTAGACGACGAATCAAGTAGTAGAGTGCATATTCTTTACCCTTGTCTTTAACTTGGGCTAAGAGGGCTCCAAAAGAGTCATCTAAAGCTATGATATAAAGTATTAAAGGTTTTCCTAGGGTAGGAGCTGCTAAAATAGGAGGTGTCACTAAATATTATTTGACATCCTCAAAAGTTCACTGACATTTCTCTTCTCAAACAAATTTGGCTTCCATTTTAACTAATGCCAAGAAGGGCTGACACCTACTTGAGAGATTAAAAATAAAGTGTCTCAGATATGCCAACGTTTCTTGGAAGGAATGTAGGTTTTTCAAGGTTTTGTGTGGAGTCATTTCCAAGATAGCTTTAATCTAATCTGGGTCGATCTCGATTCCCCAATGACGGACAATGAACCTTAGAAATCTCTTGGAGGTAACGCCAAAGGCGCACTTTAAGGGATTCATCTTAAGGTCATAATGTTGTAATCGTTCGAACAAGATCCTTAAATCATACAAATAGTCTATTTTCTGTTTACTTTTGATGAGCAAATCATCCACGTAGCATTCCACTTAGTTGTGAATGAGATCATAAGAAATCTTCATCATAGCTCGTTGGTATGTGGCTCCAGTGTTCTTCAACCCAAACAACATTACTCTGTAGCAAAAAATTCCAATCGGCGTTCTGAATGCTGTAAGTGCTGCATCCTAGGGTGCCATCTTAATTTGGTTGTATCCCGATGATCTGTCCATGAAGGAGAAAATTTAATATGTCAAAGTGATATCCACAATAATTTCTGGTATTGGTAATGGAAATTCTTCATTTGGACATGATTTGTTCAAATCCCTGAAGTCAACACATACACGAATTTGTCAATTTTTCTTCTTAACCAAAACAATGTTAGCTAACCATGTGGGGTATTGTTCTTCTCTTACAAAGTTATCATCTATTAATTTCTTCACCTCAGCAATGACTTGTTGCTCTATTTCAAGGTTTATTCTTCTTAGAGCTTGTTTTATTGGGGTCATATCCTTGTCCACCCCGAGTTTATGAACTGCAACTTCTGCTGACAGTCTTGACATTTCATCATAACTCCATGCGAAGCAATATTTGAATTTTGTTAATAGTTTAATAAATTCTAAACATTCTTCATCGTTGAGTAGAGAACTTATAAACATGGGTCGGGGCTGCTCTTCCGTCCTGAGGTTAATTTTCTTCAATTTATCAATAGTTGACTTGATTTCTTCCTCAAATTCTGGCGAAGCATCTTCTATTAGCTAATCAATAGAGTCATCCTCCACATCGAGGCAATCCTCTTTCGATTCATTAGTGAAAACCATGCAAAATTCTGAGTCATCGACTAGTCTGACTATACCAAATCCGAGACCTTCTTTTGAATTAGGAGTTTGACTTTTAACTTTCCACAATCTTTCAAAAAGTTGTAATTTATCTTTCAGTTTCTATTTTGGCAAATATCCCCATTGAATTAACTTTTGTACACATGGCAAAAAGTAACCAAAAGATAATTCTATTAGTTCATTAGGATCCTCATCCAAATCTTAATGATTTTGAAGATTAGTAGAAGTAGAAGCATGATAAAACTTGATCAGCTTTGAACCAGCACTACAAACTTCATTGACCTCTAAAATCTCGTCCTTTTGAGGGAGAATCAGAGTAAGGGTCATGGTGTTCACATAGTGGTTTATCCGATCATACATTGTCTCATATTCACTTTTCTCTGGATCTTCTAAGAATATCTCGTACTGAGGTTTCTTCCATTTTGTCATTATTATTTCAACTTCATAACTTTCTTCATCATCAAAGTTGATGGTTGGTCTATCCCATTCAACAATTCAGTTGGCTCTTGCTCGTTCACGTCCCCGACCTCGACCTCGATCTCGGGTGTATGGGCTAAAATAACCTCTACCACCTTATCACAAAAGAGTGGTGGAAGCTCACTAAAGTGGAGCTGAACGGATTTTCCTTTGTGATTCATCTGAATCTTTAGTTTTATTTGTCATAAAAAGAAGTTTTCTTTGGAGGTGCATAGTAGGCGACATCTTCATGAATGCCAACTTCATGAACTAAAAATGGCTGTAAATCTCCCTTGATACAATATTCTTGTTCTTACTTGTAGCACTTAATGCACTGGTGTAGAGACGACAGAACCATATTGTGTTCTAAATCCACGATTGAATTAGAAGAGCATTAAAAGAGGTTTCAACGTCGATGATATGAAATTTGGTGGTTGTTACCGATTTTCTAACTTTCATAAGTAATGTAATTGATCCAAGGGCTCTCTGACCATTTTGGTTGAATCCTCTTAGCATCATTTTATCAGCCGTAAGCTCCTGAGCTTCAATGTCCAAATAAGTTAATGTTTGTAGACTCATCAAGTTGAGGGATGCTCCAGGATCTACCAAAACTCTAGACAACACAAATCTGCCAATGTTAAA
This sequence comes from Phalaenopsis hybrid cultivar, assembly GCA_002079205.1. NCBI lineage: Eukaryota > Viridiplantae > Streptophyta > Magnoliopsida > Asparagales > Orchidaceae > Phalaenopsis > Phalaenopsis hybrid cultivar. The sequence continues at coordinate 4,487 of JXCR01138881.1, read as the reverse complement.
GAAGATATAGAGTGGATGATTATGGTCAGCGGTACCGAGCAACAAGTCTTCATTTGTGAAAGTTATCCTAGGCTATTCTTTTAATGAGCAAACTTCATCTAAGGATGTGCTGGCTAACTGGGCTAAGCGAATCTCTAGGTTAAGAAAAACTGTAACCAGAGACTCTCTCATCTCCTTTGACAGGATTAGAGTGTCATAGATGCTTAATTTGGCTAGTAACTTCCTAAGATGAGTTAACACATTGTAATACACTTTGTATGATCCTCCAATTTTCTTTTGTTTATGTGGTTCTTCCACTATCAAAGGTGGAGGTAGCTCTTCTTGAGTTACTATTTGCTTTCCTTTATCCGTTGGAGTTGACCTGGAGGGTAATGCTCTCCCACTCCTTAAGTTCACCTCTGTAATTTCTTTTTCTTGAGATACCATTGTCAAATATTTTGGTGTTTCTCTTTTTCAGAAAGATCTAAGTTGATGGCAAGTGGTGCACCATGACACTCGAGGATTGGTTCCTCACTCCCAGTGCTGTCATAGTTAGCATTGTCGATGTCTTCTTCGGTCTTACTAGCAGATACATCGGGCTTAAGTATGATTTGAGGATCATATTGGCAATCAAGATTGAAGTTAGATTGGTCATAATCGATTATGTTATCACTATAAATAGTTAAAATGTAGCCAAAATCATAATAGTTATATTCATAAGACTTCAGAGGGGCAAAAAGATAATCATACAACTAATCTAGCAGAGGCAGCCCCTATCCTACCCCCCATGCTATCAGTCTCATGGTGGTGTTCTTCTTCTTCTTTGACGGTGACAGATCTTCTGACAAAATTTTCATCTCGGGCCTGGTAGGCTGAAGACTCTGAAAGGAGGCTTATGCTGAAGCATTCTGAATTTGGTTTAGTATTTTCTTGGTCGATTTGCTCTAGACTCTACTCCACCCATCTTCTTGTGAATATGGGAAAAATCAGAGAGACTGGCTCAACCCAAATCATATTTATAAAACCTTTTTTAGGTTTGTTTAAATATTCTTTCAGGATCATTATATTCTTTTCTTTAAGGTTCTTCTCAAGTGATTCCTTGAAAACAAAACATTTCTCTATAGTGTGTCCAAGAAACCTGTGATACGAGCAATAATTAGGTTGATCCCTCTTGTTGACCTCTTCAAGTTTCTTTGGATCTTGTAATCTGAACTTAAGCTTCTTCATCATACTTCTGAACATTTTGGGTATGGCTTCATCTTTGAATGAGTACACCACTTTCCTACATTCCGCAATGGACATTTTCTTATTCTCTGTTTAGTATGATCTTCCCTGAGGCTGTTGCTGGCTAGACTGGCCATATTGTTGTGTCTGTTGTTGAGCAAGCTGCGATGACAACTGATGAGAATTCTCTGCATGTATCTTTATTTGTTGTTTTCTTTTATCGACCATTACCACTGTTTCAAACTTCTTTTCAGATACTCTGGTCGTCCTGAACTTCTCGACCTTATCATGAGATTCCATATGTTTGAATTCTTCTTGAAGATTGTTGGCTTTGTTGAGTAGCTTTTTGAAGGATTTAATGGTGAGTCCCTTGAGCATGAAAGCAACTGGCCAATTGATGCTCTTGAGCAAGATCTCAATCACATGTTGTTCCTGTAGTTGAGGTTCACATTTCATGCTAAGTTTCTCTACCTCAAGATATAGTCCACTAAAGTCTCGTTGGGCTTTTGCTTCTCTACTACTAGATCTCCAATAGACACATGATGTTGCACTCCGATAAATCTTTTCAAGAACAATTGTTCTAGCTCGGCGATCGTCTTGACTGATATGTTGGGTAATTCGACATACCAATCAAAAACGATCCCTCACAGTCTGCTGACAAACTATCGAAAGAGCAAGGCATTGTTACCTCCAATATAACCACAACTGGCTTGAAAATGTGCTATAAGCTATCTGGGGTTTCCAATCCCATCAAATATCTTAAATTTTGGCAACAAAAAACCCTTAAGGAAGGGCACGACATCAAACTCCTCCGGGTAAGGTCTACCCTTCAAAATCAATGCACCGCACTTAGATTGGGCTAAGGCCTCCCAAACTACTCGACCATTTGCTTAAATTCTTTTTCTAGTATGGCACCTGATGGAGAATCCTTCTTTTGTTGATCATCTCTATTTATTGAGGCAACTTCTCTCCTTTCATATGTGATATGTATAATCTCCGGTCGATTGACTTCTGGGAAGGCTAACTGTTTGGGTTGAGATTGTCCTTGAGTTGTGGTCATGGTGGTCATGGAAGCAGCCATCTCTTCCATTCTTTTCTCTATTTGGCTGATTTACTTACCCCTTAGGAAAACAACCCTACACATCTCATTTACGACATTCTCTTCGATGAGAGGTTGAGCGTCATGCGCAGATGCAACAGGTCTAGTTTTGATGACATGTATATCCATGAAATCTTTCTTGAGATAATCATTGAAGTTAAATTCTTCATCTTCATCCATGGAAACTCAATTTTCTCAGGCCAGTCAAAAATCTCGACCCTGAGCTTTTTGACCTTTTCTTCAATTATTGATTCTTGTAGCACCTTGAGATCTAGAGGACTTTGTGGGACATCCTCCACTTGCTTCTCCATCTTGCTATCAATTGCTGTGACAATGTCAGATACTTCAGACCTTTGCTTTATTTCATGATCCTACTCTGTGGGCTTACTGGATCGTATCAGTATGGTGATGTCATGAGATAGAGTGTCTCAGCAGAAACATCGGCATGTCAAAGAGAAGTATGCTCCCCATGGTGCAAACCAAATGCAGTACTGGGTAGCCTCTTCATCTTTTCCTTCAAAACTTTAGGGACGTCCTTGTGGCTGGTAATTGGTAGAATTCTCGGACAGAGATGTGACTTAATTGGTTGACAACCTATAGATATAGTGATGATAGAATTGATAGTGACGGTGATAGTATCAACTTTGCTTCCCAAGTGGAACTAGAAGGGAATGCGAGCATGTAAAGCTTCAGTTGATTTCTGAGATTGTCTGATAGATCTGATGTTCCTTAGAATTTCTTTTGTCATGTGAGGGGATACTGCACATCCCACTCATTTGAGTAACTCGCCGACGGAACAACTTTCTTTGGCAGCTAGTCTCTGAAAAATTGAACTGACTCGGGTGATAGGAGCAGATTTATTCCTCTCCCAACCATTTCCATGAGGTGATGGTAAAGTGAAAGCGACCTTCTGAATACTTTCATACCCATTAGTATCCATTAAGGGATGAAACCTACTACCTTGCAGAAGTGGATAGGTCTCCGGTAATCCTGATTCATCCTGATGAGGATTGTCATCAACAGGTACTTCCTTAGAAAACTGGGCTTTAGTAGCCCTTCAAACCTTCTGGTTGTGGTTTCTCCTTTGGGTTTGGGTTAATTGTGCAGTCCTTGAACTTGATTTGAATTCAAATACTGACAGCGGAACAATCAGTCCTTCAGTCGGGTCTTCAACGATCATAACTTCTTTTCCCTTAGCAAAAATAAGAACAACAAACTTGGCAGGTGTCGCGGTGGTAGTATCTTTGACCTTCTTGTAAGAAGGGAAGTCCCGAGGGTAGTTCAAGTTAAACTAAATAGATGATTCTTGAACCTCTGAAGCGGCGACTTTCATCATGGTGAACAGGGCTTTCCCAAGGATGACCTTGAGATCTTGAATCCTGCTCTAAAATTGATGGTGGGAGTGACATTGCAGGTGCTGCGGCTCGTTGGTAGGTTGCAAAAAAAAAGCAAGCATTGGGAATGCTATTGCAGTGCCTTCAAAAAAAGAAGGCTCTGGGGTTAGCTAGTTGGCCAATACCTCATAATCTTTGTGCAAGCACTACAAATTAACAGTGGTTGATTTGTAGACCAGGCAAGTCTTTAGTTAATTTATGGAGATTTTAAGATTTTGGTAAAAGTACTTTGAAAGTAGAAAGATTTAATTAATATAAGGAAAATTAAAGAGCACGCGTAATACAACACAATTCGATTTAATTTGCACAATAGCAAATCAAACTTGAAAGGGAGAAAGTGAAGTTCAGAACCCAGTGCGGGACTGACTTTACAACGCACAATGCCCAGGTGGAACTAGTCCACCAAAACACACAAATATTAAAAAGTCTTTAGTGGCCTCCTGAACCTAATTGTTCAAAGATGATTGAACAGACAATCCTGAAGTCCAAAGAGTTGACCATACTTTCCCAAGATAGAAATGAGTAAAACATGCCAAAGAAAGAAGGGTTATCTAGTCTATAAGGGAAATGAACACATTACCGATGTATGAAGATAATATTTTTTTTTTTAAATAGAGAGAAGCTTATCCTCAGTGTAGTCACCAGAAGCTGCCAACACAATTTTGGTTAAGGGGTTGCCCGTTGGAAGCTGTCGGCCGCCGAAATCAAAATCATGTTGCCCGCTTTGGAAAGATATTTAATTTACACACACACACAGATATATATATATATACTGTCTCTTATTCACATCT
>JXCR01138879.1:279511-333791 GCA_002079205.1 Phalaenopsis hybrid cultivar | reverse complement strand
TATATTACTAATATAGTATATTAATATATTAATATTATTAATTTATTATATATTATAATTTATAAAATATAATTTTTTAAAATATCATACATTTTTTATATATAATTATTTTAAATAATTTTATATTTCAAACAATAAAGATTCGAACACGAACGAACACATCATTGTTCGTATTTGATTTGTCTAACTAACCGACTGAAAAAAAAATTGTTCCTCGTTTGCTTATCGAACGAGTCGAACACAAACTCATTAACGAACGGAACACGAACTGTTCGAGAACAACGAACTTTTTTTACAGCCCTACCATCAGTGGTGGGGAAAGATAAAATAAGTGAAGATATCAAATGGGATTGTCTATTTTAAATGGAGTCTTCTTTGTGGAAGAGTGCGCTATTGTGATCAGACCAAAACCCAATTTTTACGTATTTACATATCTAACACCTAACTTCAATTTTTACGTAAATACCAGCTTAACAATGCATGAAAAAGGTGTATCTCACTTAACATAATGTGTTCAGGTGGTATAAATGTAAGAAGTTAAGGTGTTAAATATGTAAATACATGGGAATTGTGTGGGATGTATGTACATAAAAATTCCATAGATTCAGTAGTAGCAACTTGCAAGAAAAAATAGTCCAAGGGATCAGAAACCTCTATCTTTCTCCTTCACAAATTCAGTGTCCCCACAAACATTCAAAAATGTTTGTTTCTTCATGACCTTATCCTTTTGTGTTTCTATGAATCTCTCTCCCTCTCTCTCTCTCTCTACAGATATTTTTGTGGATTGAATTAATTGAATTTAAAAAAAAAAGAAGGGATGCATTTACATACATAGCACAAAATACTTATATTTTTACATATCTAACACAAATTTTCATATTTATATTTATAATACTTCAAATTTTAACATAACATAAAAAAATATATCATAATTATTGAATTTTTAAAACCGAAATAGACAATTTTTCATGCATAATTTTATGCACCAAAATGTTACAAATGTAGGTACTGTTTGGGATCACTTTCTGTTTTTTTTTTTTCAATTTATTTTATTTTCAATTTTATGTTTTAAAAAAACACATTTGGTGTCGTTATGATTTATATGTTTTTAAAAAGAAAAATTATAAAATATGTTCGATTGTGCATTTTCTATTTCTTTTAAAGAAAAAAATTATACANTTTTCAATTTATTTTATTTTCAATTTTATGTTTTAAAAAAACACATTTGGTGTCGTTATGATTTATATGTTTCTAAAAAGAAAAATTATAAAATATGTTCGATTGAGGATTTTCTATTTCTTTTAAAGAAAAAATTATACATTTTTAAGAAATTAAGTAGATTTATTATTACTAAGTTAATTAATTAAATTATTAATTAATTAAAGTTTATAAATATTAAGTTAATTAATTAATTTTATAACTATTAAGTTAATTAATTAAATTATTAATATTTTAAAGTTAATTACTTAATTAATTAAGTGAGTAATATTTATTTCAATTACTATGGGTTTAAATGATCAATTATTAAGTTAAGTTGGTAGACTTATTGTTAAAATTTATAATTACTAAGTTCGTAAATTAAATAATTAAATGAAATTAAAAATTTTAGTTAGTTTATAATTATTAAGTTGATTAATTAAATTTTAATTATTAAGTTAAGTAATTAAATTATTAATATTTCAAAGTTAATTAATTAATGAAATTATAATTGTTATGTTAATTAATTAAATGATTAGTATTTACTTCAATTATTATGAGCTTAATTGATTAATTATTAAGTTAATTAGGTAGATTTACTGTTCAAATTTATAATTACTAGGATAATTAATTAATTTTTTTATTGAAATTTTTAATTAATTAAATTTTATAATTAGTAAGTTAATTAATTAAATGACTAATATTTTATTTGAATTAATATGGGTTTAATTGATTAATTATTTATTAAAAATTAGAATTATTAAGTTAATTAATTACTTTTTTAAGTGAGATTAAAAAATTAATGAGTTTATACTAGAAAGGGTTCAATNATTAGTAAGTTAATTAATTAAATGATTAATATTTTATTTGAATTATTATGGGTTTAATTGATTAATTATTTATTAAAAAATTAGATTTATTAAGTTAATTAATTACTTTTTTAAGTGAGATTAAAAAATAAATGAGTTTATACTAGAAAAAATAAAGTGTGAAAAGTTCTTCAAATAATACAAAACAAATCCTAAAATGTAGGAGTTGAATATTGGATGACATATAATAAAAAATAATAAATTTTTTNAATTATTATGGGTTTAATTGATTAATTATTTATTAAAAATTAGAATTATTAAGTTAATTAATTACTTTTTTATGTGAGATTCAAAAATTAATGAGTTTATACTAGAAAGGGTTCAATGTGTTTTAGTTATTTTCAAACCACAGAAAACACGTTTCACATATTTTCTGTGTTTTGAAATATCTCACTCGTGTTTAAAAACAAATTTAGAAAACACGTGAAAACAAACAAAATTTTTCTATTTTTTGTTTTCTGACAAAAAAAAAATAAAACAAAGAGTTGATCAAGTTTATGTTTTAGATGTGCAACTACATAAGAATTATGTGGTATATAAATTTCCCAAAAAGAAAATTAAAGTGTGAAAAGTTCTTCAAATAATGCAAAACAAATCCTAAAATATAGGAGTTAAATATTGGATGACATATAATAAATAAAAATAATTTTTTTAATGAAAATAATATTTATTTTATCCATTTTTTAAAATAAAATAAAATAAAATATTCCCTAATAATGGCTTCTTAAGAAAAAAAATTAAGAGAAGTATTTTGAATGGCATTATTTATGAGACTGTGCAGCTTTTTTGAGCTTGATTAAACTTGTTCAAATTGTAACATGTTGTCATGTAATTGCTTAACAAATGTGTTAATTTAGAACCCATAATTTATATTTATTTAAAACTATAGTCTAAATGGATTCTTCATAAATTCATTGACATGCAAAGGTGAATATTAGGTTGTTAATATAACTGTCATTAGAAATGTTACATGCACGTGTATGAAAATATTAAGAGAGATTTACATAGATTTAGTTGTCAAGTCTTAAATTTTAACATTTGGATGTATATATATATATATATAATACCACTTTTTTATAGTTTAATAGTGAAATGTACCTTTTTCATGTATATATTTTGATATCATTATAGCACAAAAGCAATATGTAAAGATATATAAATACCAAAGTTTTAGATGGTAGATATATAAATACGTAGAAGTTATGTAGTAGATATGTGAATCCCCTTAAAAATAAGCGTATTTATTGGTTGATAAAAATGTAATCAGCAAAATATGGTTGTTGCCCCTTGTCGATAGTGAATAATTGGATTGTACCTATTATGATATGTGACATCAAAAGTTTTCAATATCTTATATATGAATCTAAACTTGGAGTTTGAAAATCATATCATTGCTTGTTAGATTATGTTAGCACATAATGAAATTGAGAACTTTTTATTGATATTCACTTTATTTTAGATAGAATTGCTTGGATGAGATCCAATAGATGAATTAGAGTACTAATTGCTTATAAGAGGTGGTGTAAGGATGGTTCCAAGTTTAATAGACAAGGAAAATGTCTTAATGTACACCACAAACCATGCATCAAAGGATTGTGATCTCCCTAAGCACCAGCATTTTTTGAAGGAAAAGTGAGGGTCATGACTAGCTATATTCAAACAAAATATCAGAGGACAAGATTCAAACAACCGATACATCTTCAACAAATCTTCATTGTCCGATATGAATCTCGAGGCATGATATGGATTTCGAGATGACTTTTTGAACAAGAAATATTCAAACATTGAAAAAAACTCGTCCAGAACTCCGATTACAGCAAACTTATAGTCAGACCGATAAGCTCAACAAGAAGAACCTAATTTTACTAAAGTTAGTCTAATCCTAGTAAAATTAAGCTCAGATCAAGTTATTAAACCACTCTTTAAAGTTTTTTGAACATATTCAGAAGGTTAAACAAATGTCGAATCTAGCAATCCTATTATCGAATCAAGCGTCTCGACATGACGAATCCAACAAGCTCAAGATTTCTCAATTCCGACATCGTTCAGACACTCAAATTTTCATCAAACGCCGTTTAATTGAAAGAAGTCTTTCGAACTGTCCGATCAAAATGATTCATATTCTTGTATTCATTGCATCCATAACACTATAAATAGAGCTTCACCCATCTCATGAGAGAGGGTTGGAGGTTTAAGAGAGAACTTAAAGCTTTGAGAAGGAGCTAAAATCCAACACCACCCCTGTCACTATCAGATTGTCGTCGGCCGCCGTCGACCACCATCGACCGCCGTCAACAACCCCCGACTGCTATCAAGCACTACTGTCACTGTCAAACACCACCGATCGTCAGCGATAGTTGGCTAACGTCGATCACCATCAATCACTGTCAACCACCACTAATCGTAAAACCTAGTAATAAATTCTCGTATGTGGGACAAGAGATCTCTGTAATCACAATCAAATAGTTGATTTTTACATCTGGGTTATGTCTCATGGTTTTTTCTCTTTACTGGTTTTCCACGTAAAAATTTCTGGTGATGCTACTGGGTGTAATCTCTCTTCTGACTGTATGTTGAATTCTCGTATAATTCTAAGATGATAATCCATTACTCTACCACCGTGAATTTTCTGACATGTATCACCAACAAAACAAAACTCAATAACACGAAAAGTCTAAGACTATCTAGGCAAAACAGAAAAGATCAAGACATTCATACCAACAAAATAACATAGAGAGCATAAACATTGAGAACCCTCATTAAAACAACATGACAAACGTGGAAGATAGGATTTTGATAAAGCGTTATAACTTACGTAATTGTCACTAAAAATTTTACTTTTGATGCTTAGTATGCTAAATTAAAATAAGCTCACAAGAGAAGCTGCTGAGTACACTTCCTCTGTCGTTCGTTTGCTCTTCCCTCCCCACTCACTTTCTGCAAATCGATGATGTCGGTGGACGGATCTCTGACCATTATCTGACAAATCCAGTCGGTAATCGTCGCCGGAGCTCTCCGTTTTATGCAAAGTTTCAACTTGGGGCGATTTCCCGTCGCGATTGAGGAAGATGGTGAGTTTCTTGCAAGAAGCCCTTTGTTTATGATTTATATTCCTGTTTGTGGTGGAGTTACTTAGTATTCTTGGTGGTAATTGTAGTTTTCTCTCTCAAGGAAGATCAAGGCGGCGGATGGGAACAAGGGCCAGCCACCGGAGCCCTTGGATTTCTTCATCTGGACTGTTGAGGTATCGTTCTTCGTTTGTTTGATTCGTTTCTTCGTTCTGTTGATTTCTGGATCTTTGTGTCATCTTTCGATTTGTTTTAGGGTTGGAAAGGAGACGAGTTGGGGCATTTGCATTTGCCCCAAATTATTTCGAATTTGTGCTGTCTGATGGGCTTTTTTAGGTTGTTCTGCCAAGGATTTGTATATTAAACTTGGGGGATTTCTTAATTTCTACGTTATTAGTGATCTCTAAGAACAAGTTTGCTCAAATTTCAAATAGATCTCCTTCTTTTTAAAGATCTGTCCGTTAAAGCAGGATCTTTTACTAGGTCAAAACTTCTCTTTTTTACATATAATGTCAAATTTTTAAGTGGAAAAAGGTAATTAGCATGTTTCTACTGATTTTAGGTTATGTTTTATTTCAATGAAAGCTAACATAATTTTTATTTCAGATTGTTTGGCATAAAAGTCGTAGCTTTTTCTTCCTGGTTCCATTTAAAACTTATATATTTGGAACATAAAGCTTCCCATGCATTTTTGAATCCATCCATGCATGTTTGAATCTATCACCTTCAGCAGATATCCTCTCAACCATATATATATATATATATATATATATATATTTGTTAAACTTGATGTTGTTTGTTGATGTTTATTATTTTCTTGAAGAGGGGGCATTTACAGTTTAAGATACTCCTAAATTAATGTTAGTTCTCCAGCAGCAAACCATTAGTTACGTATATGTTGCCACCGAATGAGCAATTTCGTGGTATATTTTATAATGTTTATTTGCGTAATATGACAATAATTTTGTTATGTTGTAGAGTAGGCTGCAATTAACTTTTCATCGATTGTACATAATGCAATTTGCTTACTAACATGTTGAATGTAGAAGCTTCATCAAGTTTGAAAAACTTTGTGGAGTCCATGATTGGTTGTTTAAATTGGGTTAGATCAACATGAGTTGACTAGATGATGAACATTGGCCGTTTTAATACCAAGCATTCGAAGGGGAAAAAGGGATGAAGGATTTTGTCATTTAGGAATAGTTTTTTAGAGATCATTTTGCTTTATGTTGACATATTTCAAAACTATGATAGATTGCCGAGGTTTATAAAAATTTAAAATAGGGAAAATGAACAAAATAGTTATTTGAAGAAGTGGGTATTGTAGAATCGACTTTGTTGATAATTTGAAGAATAGTTTATCTCATCATACATTTGGAGCTAACATGAAAATGCATTTCTCTTTCCTTTAATGATATGCATGAACTGTCATTTATTTTGTTGGCATGCACCTCTCTGAAGCTGTGAAGATTAAGATGGATGTAATAAAGCATTAATTCTATTTTCATGTTGATGGGTGATATTCTATAATAAAGTTATACTTTTGCACGTTTTATACAGGGGCTATTTTGTTTGGCATATTTTGTAGGGATTTTGGAAATATAGTTATTTGGTATGATGAAAAGGTAAACCGAAAATAATTTGTTGGTATATTTGGAATTTTTGTTTGCTATTATCAATAATCTCGAACGTATCTCATTCTTTTAGGTTGATGATTGATGTTTGGTAGTGTTTATTATTTTCTTAACACAAGTGCATTTACAGTTTAAGACCTACCCTCTGAAATTAATGGGAGTCATCCAATATCAAATTGGTATTTAGTGCTATGAAGCCACTGATTGAATGATTTTTTGGTAGTTTTGTTATGTTTTTGTGCTTAATATGACAATATTTTACATTGCAGATCAGGCCGACGATTAACACTATTTTGTAAAGAGTTCAAAATTCTAAAAGCATAAATGAAATCTGCTCACTATTCTGTTAATTGTTGGAGCTTCTTGAGTAAAATAGTAGAGTCCATGATTGCTTGTTGTAATTGAGCTTTGTCAATTTTCAAAAGTTTGATAAAAAGATGCATAGAAAACTTAGAATTTGCATAGCAAGAACTCTGCACTAGAATTAAACTTGAATGTACTATGATAGTGTTGAAGTTTCTGAAAAAGCTTTTCATTCTAGATATAACTTTGTTTTTATGTTGCCATACATTTCAAAACTACGATCGATCGCTAAGATGAATGATTGTATTTTAAAATTTTAAAGAAAGAAAGNGGTTCCATTTAAAACTTATATATTTGGAACATAAAGCTTCCCATGCATGTTTGAATCCATCCATGCATGTTTCAATCTATCACCTTCAGCAGATATCCTCTCAACCACATATATATATTTTTGTTAAAATTGATGTTGTTTGTTGATGTTTATTATTTTCTTGAAGAAGGGGCATTTGCAGTTTAAGATACTCCTAAATTAATGTTAGTTCTCCAGCAACAAACCATTAGTTACGTATATGTAGTCACCAAATGAGCAATTTCGTGGTATATTTTATAATGTTTATTTGCGTAATATGACAATAATTTTGTTATGTTGTAGAGTAGGCTGCAATTAACTTTTCATCGATTGTACATAATGCAATTTGCTTACTAACATGTTGAATGTAGAAGCTTCATCAAGTTTGAAAAACTTATTGGAGTCCATGATTGGTCGTTTAAATTGGGTTAGATCAAAATGAGTTGACTAGATGATGAACATTGGCCGTTTTAATACCAATCATTCCAAGGGGAAAAAGGGATGAAGGATTTTGTCATTTAGGAATAGTTTTTTAGAGATCATTGTGCTTTATGTTGACATATTTCAAAACTATGATAGATTGCGGAGGTTTATAAAAATTTAAAATAGGGAAAATGAACANTTCCAATGAAGGCTTAAAGTTACACATGTAGCTTCTGTGGCCAGAAAGATACAGTGGATGATTTTAACTTTAAATGGAAAGAAATCTTCGTAGCGAAAATAATCTAATTCATCTCTTATCAAAAGATGTGTAGTAATACAGATTAAGAAAACTGGCTATTGGATCTTTTTTGACTTTCTATGTTCTATTGGGTCTGTCTCATCAAGTATACGAGTGTGTGTGTGTGTGCGGGCGGGCATGGTATCACTTAGTATTGAATATGTATTTTTGTTTAGGAGCATTTTCATACGCCTCTCACAATTCTTATGTATTTACATATCTCACACAAAACTTTCATGCTACATTTTATAAAAGTGAAATACAGCTTTTTTTGTGCATAGGATTAAATCACTAAAGTGTAATGCATGTAAATATGGAAGTTTTGAAATAAGTATAAGCCGTGTGCTCTGTATGCAAATGCCCCTTTTCTTTAACGTAATTCCTTTAGCTAACAGAAGGAGCATGTTTGTTAGGATGTTGGTCTGTGGCTCGAGGAGATAAACCTTGGTAGTTATCAGCAAGTTTTCAAGGAGAATGGTGTAAATGGCGAATACTTGGAGGGCTTATCCATGTTCACAACTGAACAGATTCTGCGATTCATCAGACGATGCCATATGAAGTGGGGAGACTTCATTACACTCTGCAAGGAACTAAGGCGCATTAAAGGTTCACTTTTTTTAATTTTTACACTTTTGTTTGATTTATAAACTATTATGGAGGAACAATCTGGTAATATCGTAAACTTTCTTATTTCGGCGTAATTAAGAGGATTTGCAATATGTCTGGATTGCCTGTTCCCAAATGCATCTTTGAAATGTACCTAAAATTCAGTATTCTTTACAAAAGCCTCCTAAAAGAGTCATTTATCACATGCATTAGTGTGTGAATCATAAGAAACATATCCAATCAAACATTTTACTTCGAATGGATTGAAACGCATTTACAGAAAAGTTATAACCAGCTTTTGCTTTTTTTCTTGTTAGCATGCCAATTTTGTTTATTTACCGACGAAGCTTGCAAATTTACTGCAATACCTTGTACTTTCTTTTCAATTCTAGGATATGTGGATTTGTCTTTCATATGTATAAACTATCTTTAACAGTGAAAAGCAAATGTAATTATTCCCAAAATAGTTTACTTCTTTCTAATTTTGAATATCAATGCTTTGCCTACTTTATGAGATTAAGGTAAGATATTAAAGAGTAAATTGTAGCTGAATTGAGTTTATGTTACATGGGGTTTATTGCAAGTTCATGCTTACAATATGACTAGGATTCAAGTATTTCAAAAGAAATGTAATCTAAATTTAATTTAGTTATCATATTAAATAAATGCAAATCAAATTAAAATAAAAGAGCTAGAATAACATATAGATTGATAAGGTCTATTGTTATTGTTACGTGGTGTTTTGAGTGTTTTTTAAAAATACGTTGATATAAATGCCCATTATTTAGATGCAAATAATGGACATTATTAGAGGGGTTTTAAGGTAAAGTGTGCTAGGAATGTGTAGTTTAGACGTGCACTGTCATCATGAATTCTATGCATTGTTTCATTCAGTAGGTAGAAAAGGTCAGCTGGCTGGTTGAGGGCTGATGAGGAAAGGGAGTTAGGATGTTAATTTGTGAGATTTGCCATATTATCAATATTTTTTAGGAGAATTTACATGCATACCACCCAATTTCTATGCATTTACATATCTAATACCTAAAATTTACTTTTTGCATTTATACCACCAAAACCTTTCATATTACATCCAAAATATCACCATTTTAACTTTAAAAAAAAGTGAAATGCAACTTATCATGCAGAGGTGAGGTGGCATCTATGTAAAATGTAAAGTTTATGTGTTATTATATGTAAATACATAGGAATTGGGTAGTAGATATGTAAATCTTCCTGTTTTTTTTTTACGAGTTGATTGATTAATGAGCGATTTTAGCTAATTATATTCAATCTATAGTTACTAAATGGTTTTTTAATATGTAGATGGCTAATGAATATCATGATTTGGAGGGTAAAAGTTTGTGTTAGGCTATATAGCACTGACACTTATAAAAATTTGTTATACCCGTGTCGGACATTTCTCGGACACTAACACTTGTCCGACACGTTTCAACACTTCTCTGACACTACAAAATATATGTTTGAATTTTTTAGAGACCCGAACACGACCATGGCACACCTTGACACAGCAATGGATGTGTGCTTAACACAATCCGAGAAAATGGAATACTGGAGTTAGAAAATTGTAAATATATATATAGACTTAATTATAACTCATAGTTGAAATTGCCCCATCTCTCATCATGTTGAAGTTTTCTCTAACATTCATAAAAATCGAGCATCGAAGCTGCATCCAATATTCGAAGTCAAGCATTAGTAATTCCCTCTTTGCAATCATATGATTTTTTAAATTTTAGTAGATAAGTTGGATCATTAGTTGGATGAATTACTTTGAAACATATTATATCTAATTTTAGAAATTAATTTTTACAAGCATAAAATTTTATAATTTAAATTAAATTTATGAAGTTAAATTTTATTCTTGTATAATGTGTATTGTGATATTTTTAATAAAGAATAATGGAAAATATATATTCTATATTGACAGTTAATTAAATATAAAAACGTATCCATGTCATATTGTGACCTTTTTTTTTTCAATTATGGCGTGTCCCAGTGTTATGTCGTGTCCGTGTCCTTGTATATGTATTCGTTCTTTATAAGCAGTAAGTTATCCTATCGAAACTTTTTGTTAGAATGAGCCTAAAAATAGCGAGATTTATATTTAAAAAATTACGATCCTCACCCAATTAAAGATAAACTTGTAAGACATTGTTAGCATATCAACCAAATCATCTTAATTGAGGTAGTTTGATCAGCTATGTATCCGACGACAAATACAAGTGTATTAATATACACACTCTTAGTCTGGCTTTGTAGATTGGATGAATTTTGCCTAATTCAAATCCACAATTATGCATTTACCACCCCTTAATGATCTCTACATTTTACATAAAGCACCAATCTGTTTCAACCTTTGGTTTCTACATACAGTTGCATGTCTGAAAGGCGAACAAGAAGTTCGCAAGCCATGGTGGGCGCCGTCGTGCTTCTCTGCAGTTTTTGTAAGAATGGCAAAGCGAAACCGACAGTCCCGAGTCGTCTCCCTGAAGCTGGAACCCTAATTACACAAGCCCAGAAGTGCAAAGTTGTTAAAGCTGGAATCTTCATTGCAGACACCTCTTCTCTTGTTTCTACATTATGCTGTTTTGTTGTTGTGTTATGATATCAAAGTAAAGTTTAGTAGCTTGTTTTTTTGGATTTATGTTGAATTTTATTTTCATTTCTGGTATTTTTTTGTTTAGTAGAATAGATCTTAAGTTTTTGTTTATTTATGTTATGAAAAAACATCAACAATCATGTCATGTCCATCAATTAATGGTGTCCAAATTACTGTAATTGTTTGGTGTTTTGTTCAGTTGGTTTTTGTTGTTGCAGTCTTATGTTACTGAAATGGTAATCTCTATGGCCATTGTTGATTATTAAGCTCTGACTTGTGTTAATCACTATTAAAAATTTTTGAGTCAATTTCAAATGAATTTTGAGTCTATTACAGATTAGCAGGTCAGGTTGAAGTCAATTTGGGTCAACACAAATTCACATTTTTCTAGTTGGGTTCAGTTCGAGTTGGGATCTTCAGTTAGTTTTAGACACCTTGATGTGTAAGATCCGAAAATAGCAAGGATCTTTGAAATGTTGTACGTGCAACATATCAATCGAATCAAGGTTTGTCGTACGATCGACACCCCTCATCGATTGAATCAGTCTCGATTTTATTATATGCTAACGAATTTGANCTGTTGTTTCTACATTATGCTGTTTTGTTGTTGTGTTCTGATATCAAAGTAAAGTTTAGTTGCTTGTTTTTTGGGATTTATGTTGAATTTTATTTTCATTTCTGGTATATTTTTGTTTAGTAGAATAGATTTTAAAGTTTTTGTTTATTTATGTTATGAAATAACATCAACAATCATGTCATGTCCATCAATTAATGGTGTCCAAATTACTGTAATTGTTTGGCGTTTTGTTCAGTTGGTTTTTGTTGTTGCAGTCTTATGTTACTGGAATGGTAATCTCTATGACCATTGTGGATTGTTAAGCTCTGAATTGTGTTAATCACTATTATAAATTTTTGAGTCAATTTCAAATGAATTTTGAGTCTATTCCAGATTAGCAGGTCAGGTTGAAGTCAATTTAGGTCAACACAAATTCACATTTTTCTAGTCGGGTTCAGTTCGAGTTGGGGTCTCGAGTCAGTTTTAGACACCTTGATGTGTAAGGTCCGAAAATAGCAAGGATCTTTGAAATGCTGTACGTGTAACGTATCAATCGAATCACGGTTTGTCGTACGATCGACATTCATCGATTGAATCAGTCTCGATTTTATTATATGCTAATAACTTATGAATTTGCTTTTTGTTTGTAAAAGAAATTTGAATTATTTTTATAGTACATGTAAAAGAAAGGCTGAGTGAGTATTGATGGCCTATCATGGTCAGGACATTGGAACCATTATTTATTCATTTCAATTATTGAGGCCAATTATATGAGAAACATGTTGGGTATCGAAATCTGTCTGCTCATGTTCTCATAATTATTTGATTAAATTTAAAATTAATCTAATACATAAACAATTGACTAAAATCAAATTAGATTTTGTTATTTTTAGACTATTAGATTATGATGAAATTTTTTTTCTACATAAGTTCACGTTATTTATTAATTTATGTTAATTTGTAGAAGTTTTTTTTTTATGTTAATATTTATATTTTGGGGTGTCCACGTGCATAATACACAAGTCTTGTGTATGCACATAAACANATATATATATATATATATATATATATATATGTTTTTTTGAGACAAAATAAAATTATTTTATTACAATATGCATAGATGCATTATAAAGAAATCGAGAAATGAAATATTGGATTTCGATGAAAAAAGCTAATTAGTTAATATGATCAAACAATAGAAAGCCTCAGAGAGTTTAGTAAAATACACAAAAGATTGCGGGTAGAGTTGCGAGCGAGTCAAATGTTTGAAAAGATTATTGTAGCTCAAGTCCATAAGAGCTTGTTCCCATTTGTTTGACTAACCAATTTAAAAAGTTTGAACATGTTTATCGATGCTCGATTATTAAATAAACAGCTCATTGTTCGATTCATTAATATTTGTGAATAATGTTTGTACATAAAAGAAATGTGTTCACACGAATCTCAAAGCAGATGGGTGGCTTAGAAAGGAGATGCAGACGATCAAGCGTGGTCTTTGATAGTTGTTTCCAAAAGAATTGCAATGAAGGAGCAGTTAATCAGAACAGTTGACAGAAGATGCGAAGAGGAAATCTCGTAGTGTCGATAATCAGCCTTAAGGATGATCGATGTGAGAGACGATCAGCATCCCTCATCGATCAATCAAGCCCCCGGTTTTATCATATGTAAATAATGTTGTACATAAAACAATGTAAAGATTTTTTTGTTTACTTTATTCATTTAAAGGCCCGTTTATCTTTCTAAGTTCAACATGCAACTCATTTCTAAGCTTGATAAAGCTGTTCTAATAGGAAATCAAATAGCTTACTCATGCTACTCTTTAGTTTTTCTCGAAAAGCCTCGTGTAGCTAAAAAAATATATATAGCTCAAGCAGTTTATTGATTGTGTGAATTTCATTTCCGTCCACAAATAATTAACACAAACCAAAACATTTTTCTCATTCTTAATCCGCTCAATTCCCCCACATAGTGAGATTAAGGCTTTGTTGTTGTTGTTGTTAATCCGCTCAATTCAACACAATTTCTTAGGATCCGTTTGGGGCAGCTTATAAGTGCGGGCGGCGTTTTCAAAANTTTGGGGCAGCTTATAAGTGCGTGCGGCGTTTTCAAAACGCCGCCATACCGTTTGGTTCGCGTTTTTCGTCAGCTTATCCGAAACTGCATTTTGGTTTTAATACTAAATGCAGGCCGCGGGTCGCGTTTTAGAATAAACAGCTTATCCTGAAACGCACAAGCTGCCCCAAACGGACCCTTAACAAACAAGGGCTTCAATATCATTGAATCTCAATAAATCACCCATTGAAATCTGAAACCTCACCTATAAAGATCTTATTTCAGCTAATTCTACAATTAATTGAAATGTTTATATTCATCATAATTATCTAAAATATAGCTAAAATTTATATATTTTAAAATTTTAATACATCTTTATGAAAAGCTATAAATTTTTTTTTATGTTAAAAATTATATTTCCAAGACCTATAAATCATTCACGTAATCAATAAAAGACACAATAAGACCTGAATTATCAATGTAATGGAAATCAAATGCAAAGTACTCCCAAATTTTGGAAATGCAATGTAAAATTTTCATTTTAGTTCAAATTAAACACAAAAATATAATATCTTGCATTTGTTTAACATAACCAAACTATTTTAAAACATTCAGGATGTATTTGGTTAAATAAAATGATTATAAAACTACGGCGTAAAAAAAACTTTTTAATAAGAATTATAAGCATATATACTATTCCAAAACAAAAAGGCGAGACAAACTTCTCCTTGCCGCCTTAACAAGTCGAGTTGAAAAAAATGACTTCCCTTAATATCAATTCTTAGAAAAGCCAGAAAATAATTTCCCAAATAGAATTATATTATGATTCAAAATACACAAAAGGCTAAAAGCTGTCCCAAATACGAAAAATTATTTCATACGGACATGCGGTGTCCGATCTTGACCGTAAATCAGGTGATCTACGGCCAGGATGTATTTCAGTGGGCCCCACCTAAATTTAAAAAAAACTGAAATATATCTTGATCGTAGATCACCGTGATCTACGGTCAGGATCGGACACTGCCGTATGTAATAATTTCTCCCCAAATACACCCTTAAAATACAATATATTTCAGTTACATTGCATTTATCTTTCAACAAATCAAACGGGTCTTCGTGACACTCCAAACACAAATCTTCTCTAACTTTTTGTGCTTGGACACTTCCATGTCATGTTATTTAAAGCTGTCCCAAACATGATTCACATTAAACCTCTACAGTTATTTCTTAATGAAACTAGAGATCATACAGAATAATTTTTTTCGCTAAACAATAAACTTATCCAAAAAAAATTCAACGCCCTGAAACTTTTAAAAGTGAACTACACATTTTCATGCATAGCTTCATGACCTCAAGATCAATTGTAAATATCAAACTTTGGATGTTGGACATGTAAATGCATAAAAATTGTAGGGCGTGTATGTAAATATCCCTATTCTATATTGCTAACAAGATGTAACACCACTATAGACTCAAAAAAATAAAGGAAGATGTACATACATACCACTCAATTCTTATGTATTTACGTACCTTACACCTAAACTTTAATTTTTACATATATGTCATCTTATTTATGTCTGAAAATATGTATGATATTTTAAAAGTTAAAATAGTGGTATTCCTTATGTGATATTAAAGAATTGGGTGGTACAAAAAATAAAAAAAGTAATGTTTAGGTGTTAGATATGTAAAATACATAGGAGTTGGATGGTATGCATGCAAATGCCCCAATGATAAAACTAATACCAATGAAATCCATCCGTTCATATGTAAATATGGATAATGCTATGGCAAGTAACCAATAACCTTCTCGAAAAAGCACTTGTAACAACCATAAAATTAGCAGGCATGACAAAAAGAAAAATAATAGTGTCAAAACACACAAAACTTTAGTTGGGATGTAGAAGGAAGAACAGTTGGCGAAGAATTTAATGGAGCCAAGTTGATGCTGAATTAGGGAATGCAGTTATGGAAGAAGAAGAGTTACCGAAGAATTCGAAGGCCACGCTTTCTTTGTGATCTCTGATTGTCCAGCCCTTCAAGACGAATTCGAAGACTCGTGAGGGGATATTGAGATTCCAGTTTGTATTCTTCCACAGCTTTCATCACTGCTCTAATAGCAGCAATCTGTCTTGAGATGACTTCCAGCTGTCTCAGAAAATTTATGAAGGAAGATTTGCATACATATCACTCAATTCTTATGTAGTTGCATATCTAGCACCTAAACTTCAGTGTTTTACATATATGCCGCCTTAGCTATGCATGAAAAAGGTGTATATCGTTTTTTAAAAGTTAAAATAGTGGTATTTTTTTTATGTGATATGAAAGATTTTGGTGGTATAATGTTAAAAGTAAAGTTTAGGAGTAAGATATTAATTACATAGCAATTGAGTGGCATGTATGCAGATGCCCCTTAAGAAAAAAAAAGAGGCTAATTTTGAATATAAAATGAACATTCCATATTTACAGAACTGCAACAAAAGTGTTCCTGATCTACCTCAAGATGGGCAGAATTCTTTCCCATGTTCGCCACATTATGCATACCCTTCCCGGATTCCTTTATATAAGCCTTGAAAAGAGAAGCGGGTGGAAACTGACGCTGCAGATTGAAAGCAAGAACAAATTTGACAGACTCTAGTTGTCTCCCTTTCTTGTTCAACTTGCCGATCAAATCTGTCTGAGCAAAACGTTTTTAATATATATTTAATTAAGAATATAAACATTAATGGCAGTTTTTTAACACCCAAACAAGAAATAATGATAACAAATAAGAAACCAAAAAGAAAATCAAGCAATGATCAATAGAGGCCACTTCGCACAAAATTGTAGAGAGTGAACAAGCCATAAAAGATGGCACACTGCTAAACAGCTTTAAGGTATCTTCATTTGCCACAATTAAATAAAAAGGAGAATCCCATGCTAGACACAACTGAATGAAATATTTCAAAAATAGCCGTAATATAACTTATTAAGGAGTCAAAAGGGATAATATGGTAAATAAACGTGAATAATCAAGTAGAGGGACTGTCCTCTAACATGAATCAATTAAGGATTGTTGAAGATAATGAAAACAATTTGGCAGAATAAATGGAAATCAAAAGCACATGAAATTAATCATGAATGCATGAAGAATATTTCTCCAACAGGATTTACAAACATGATACTCAACTTCAAATTTCAAACACCCAATCTTTGCTATTTTACTAACACTCAAGCCAGCTATCCTGCAAAAACTGCTGGAGTTAACCATCAGACCACCACTAAGGAAGAATATATGCCTTAATTTGAGGTGAATGGACGGCAAGGAAACCATTTCTACAGTTAGACAGACAGAAAATTAGATGCAATNGAATCCCATGCTAGACACAACTGAATGAAATATTTCAAAAATAGCAGTAATATAACTTATTAAGGAGTCAAAAGGGAGAATATGGTAAATAAACGTGAATAATCAAGTAGAGGGACTGTCCTCTACATGAACCGATTAAGGATTGTTGAAGAAAATGAAAACAATTTGGCAGAATAAATGGAGATCAAAAGCACATGAAATTAATCATGAATGCATGAAGAATATTTCTCCAACAGGATTTACAAACATGAGACTCAACTTCAAATTTCAAACATCCAATCTTTGCTATTTTACTAACACTCAAGCCAGCTATCCTGCAAAAACTGGCTGGAGTTAACCATCAAACCACCACTAAGGAAGAATATATGCCCCAATTTTAGGTGAATGGACGGCAAGGAAACCATTTCCACAGTTAGACAGAAAATTAGATGCAATGAAAACCAAATAACAAAATACTACAACGTAAACCTTCATCANTAGACAGAAAATTAGATGCAATGAAAACCAAATAACAAAATACTACAACGTAAACCTTCATCAAAAAAAAAATGTAAAAAAGAGGAAAAACAGAGATGGGTTACTCTGGCAGTAATGTTTTAAAAATGTCAACTTTCTCATTTGCTTATGAACTGCGATTATTTCCCAAATGAAATCAGAAATCTAGGAAAAAACAATCTATATTTAGATGGAATAAATTTAAACTAGAGCACATATTTTTCATTGGAAATTCTCTCTCTCTCTCTCTCTCTCTCCCAATCTTCGGAGCTAAAAGTTTGGAAGTTAAAACAGCTGATGCCTCCTTGATGGAATTGGATGGCATCCAAATCATGGCGCTGCCCACGTTAGGATCACTGTAGTAGTGGACGGGGCTGGCTTGCGTAGGATTGGAACAATGAGAAATATAGAGGGAGCTGAGAATGGATACAGAAGCAAATGTGTCATCAGGAGACTAGCATATTAGATGTTTTCTAAAAGTTCNATGAAATCAGAAATCTAGGAAAAAACAATCTATATTTAGATGGAATAAATTTAAACTAGAGCACATATTTTTTTCATTGAAAATTCTCTCTCTCTCTCAATCTTCGGAGCTTAAAGTTTGGAAGTTAAAACAGCTGATGCCTCCTTGATGGAATTGGATGGCATCCAAATCATGGCGCTGCCGCAAGTTAGGATCATGACATTGATGTACTATAGTAGTGGACGGGGCTGGCTTGTGTAGGATTGGAACGATGAGAAATATGGAGGGGGCTAAGAATGGATACAGAAGTAAATGTGTCATCAGGAGAGTAGCATATTAGATGTTTTCTAAAAGTTTTGAATGATAGATTAATAAATAGTAAACTGAAAAGTTTTATGTGGCATGCATGTAAATACCCTATTTATCTAATGCTCACCCATATCATAAATGGCCAACTAAACAGGATATGAAAATATAATTAATGAACGCCAACCACTAAAAACAACAAAAAAGTGTCGGTTATATATGCCACGCCCATTATATGTTTGACCGGTGTTGTATGGCTATCTAGACATATAGCTGCCAAAATTTGTGAAATTTATAGGGGTTGGCCGGCAAGGCTGACCCTATTATGAAAAAAAAAGAAACAACTAAAACAAAACAGGAATATCACTAGAAAAAAAAAATCATTTTGACAATAATTCTTCCAGGAACTTAAATAATCCATTATAGATTCCTGTTGCAAAAAAGGAGAACACGACCTGAAAGATGCAAAAAACATCTCTAGGTATTGACACTTCATCTAACAATCACCAGGAGTGATTTAAGAAGAAATCAGATATAACTAGCAATATGATATTGATGATGATGATGATAAAATTTCATCGTAAAAAAATTGTTCATCCAACAATTTAAAAGATAATTTGAAAGTTCAAAAAAGTAATGGATGTGAAATAAGCAATTAGAAAAGTAAATGAAATGCTCACATTAAATGGCTTACCAACAGAATTTTCATAAGATAGAAAGTTCAAAAACAAATATTTTCAATTAAGAAAAAAAAAAAAGCAACCAAATCAGTTAAACGTTAATAATTTCTACTAAATCGGCTCAACTATTTACATTTTCATCAACTACATGCCAAAAATTTTTTAAGAAAACTAAAGCCAGAAATTTGAAAAGAAAATATACAACAGAATAACCATAATGATAAACAAAAGCTCCATGTAGGGGGTGTAAACGAGCCCAACTTCAGTGAGCCCAAGGCTTGTTTCGTGTCCGGCTCGTTTGATTTTTTTTCTTTTCTTGTTCGGCTTGTGTTTGAAATGGCTCGTGACTTGCCTGTGGCTGTTCAGCTCGATTCAAACCTTTTTATTCAAATTAAGCTCATGTTCAACTCAAAATAATAATTTATTAAAATTTAATAAATCAAGTGGTTCCCTGCCGTGTGGTCTCACGTAAAAATATCTTTCATAAAGGGAGATTCATAATTTAAAGAGATTGAGTGAAATTTTTTCAAAATTCCGCGATGCGAGATTTAAAGAGCAATGTCATGCATAAAATTTAGAGAACAAATTTGATAATAAGAAACGCCAAAAGGACACGGAATACCAAAAGACATGCCCTTTTGTAGCCAAAATGATGCTGAAAATTTGAAATGAGATTTATTTCGAAAATTTACATACATACCACGAATTTTTATATGCTTAATAATGTGTTGCGGGAAAGAGGTTTCCGGAAAAAAAAAAAACGTGCAGTTAACTTTTTAGGAGAATTTACATGCATACCATCCAAATCTCATGAATTTACATACCTAGCACCTAAAATTAGCATTTTTTAGGAGCTTTTACATACATACCAGCCAAATCCTATGTATTTCCATATTAAACAACTAAAAGTATAATTTTTATAATTATAAAATCCAACTACTTTTTTAAGAATAATTAAAATTTGTTGTATTTTTTAATACAACAAATAAATATTTTTATTTAAATATTTAATTATTTCGAGCAAAAAACGAGTTAAACATGAACGAACAAATTGTTGTTCGTGTACAACTCCTTTATAAATCGATCCCAAAAGATTTTTCGTAATCAGTCTGTTTTTTTAATGAACGAATCAAACACGAGCTACTTAACAAGTTGAACATGAGTTGTTGAAAAACGACGAGTTTTTTTGACAGCCCTAACTCAATATTGTATTAAAACTGAGGATAGAGTAATCAAAATCTACAAAATGCAAATGAGAAAAAAAAAACTTTTTAATTAGCAAAAAGAGAAAGTAATATATATATATATACACATGCGAAACTTAAGATATTGAGGGCTTTCGTCACTATATTATTAGCTCGATAGTGTCAAAAGAAAAGAGATTCAAAAACATATTGAAACAACCGAATTGATAGATAGACAAAGAAATATGTACATGATGCGAGAACTCCAACATCCACAAAATCCCCTGGAATCGCACGATAAACGGGATTTCGCTATCTTGCGATATTCTTTGGTAAAATTTGATGATCGCAACGATCGCCTGAGTGAAGATTCGGCTAATATTTTCTTATTTCAACAAGCTATTCTTCCTTTGTTATTATTTTCTATTTCTCTATTACTAATTAGGTTATTTCTATGAAGGAATTATTTGTATCTTTTTATTTCCTGTTTTTTTAAGAATTTGGACATTGCTATCGCATTTATAAAGATTCAGAGAGTTGTATCTTCCTTTTGCAAGTAATATATTTGTATTTTGCTCGGGAACAGGTGGTGGATCCTCCTTACCGCTCAAACATCATCATTTGGAGCTCTCCTTATTTTTTTCAGCCAAGATTGTTGTCGAACGATGCTTATCACTGTACAAACGTCTTTGAACTCGCAAATTATCATTCCCTTGCCATTCCACAACCACATCCTCGCTAAATCTCCTTCCTAAACACCTTTTAAGCTCATCTTCTATGCTCCCTAAAATGGTATCATCATGTATTAGAGTCCAACAAACACTAGATTTTTACTAATTTGTCTCGCTTGCCTCAAATCCAAAAATAAAATCCCAACCTCAACCTTGACCCATACCCAAACCATTCTTATCATAATTCCTATCTCCAAACCTAAATTTTCAAAATCTAATCTTTCCACATTCACAAAAAATTTATCCCGACACCTACCACGAAAATCTAAGCCCCTCGCTACCTTTGATTTGCAATCTTAAATCCACCGAAAATATGATCAAGAGAAAAAGACATCATGCCGCCAAGGAGAAATCCTTAGTGAGATATCTAGGAACTTATTATAATAGATATGTGGTGAAATTCCTCCAATTGTAATAGATGATTGTCACCTCTGAGAGAAAACTGTCTGGCGATGTCATTTATAATCACAATGATGACTTGTCGAATCAAGAGAAGAAAGTTAACATCTTCTATCAAGAAGCTTCAAGTGACGAAAAATTGATCTTCCGTCGATTTTGTAACAACCCAAACCCTCACCCAGCAAGATATTGTATGCTTTGGCTTAATGGCCTCACATGTTGCCCCATTGGTGTAACTTCTCATGAGATCACCCATCTTAGAAGCGCTCCAGCATGAACACACTTAACTTTGGAGTTTCTGAAGAAGCTCTAACTATTATAAAAATATTTAGATGTTTACGAGTTCAACGTCATTCTATTTAAGGGGATTGACGATCTCTCTCCCCCTGAGTAATTGACATCCTTTTTAGTTAACTCAAAATTATCCACCAAGTAGAAAGGATTCTAGAAGTGGGTGGCACCCACATGTAGCACTTGTCCAATCTTGGGTACAAGAGGTGACTCTCATGGAATAACACTTTGTTTTATATGACACTTAGTTCCCATCTTCAGACAGGTGTAATGCTCAGATACCATTTGTAACAACTCAATCTCACACATCGAGATATTATTCGTTTTGGCTTAATGACCTCACGGTTTTGCTCCAAAGGTGAACCTTCCCAAGATACCACCCATCCAATGTGTGCTTCAATGCAAGCACGCTTAATTTTAGAGTTTCAATCAAAACTCCAACTATTACACTAAAAAACGCCTTGATGTTTAGCTTCATTCTATGTTAAGGGGCATCACATATTTGGCCTTTAATATTAGAAAAAAAGATAAGATATTAAGTAAAGATTGACTTACCAGATCTTAACGATCACACAGATCTGGATAAATTTATCGAGTAGCTCCAAATAGCAAAACATTTTTTTTAGTATAAAAACATTTCCCAAAACAAGAGTTAAATTGACAGACATCAATCTTAGGAAGAAAGATTCAATTTCTTAGGAAGAAAGATTCATCTTAAATTGAAACACCTCACGGTTTTGCTCCAGTTCTACAAGATATTTTGCCACTGTATGTTCATCTGGTTCCACCAACTCATATTTTAGCTTGATCTGATCAAATTCAGTTGTGTGCTCTAAAAAAGAATCTTTCTAGCGCAAATAATAGATTTTTATGAACATATCATATTGGCAATGCGAGGAAAGGTATTTGCAGTCCATTTCCTTTTTCATCTTTAGATCAAGTGTTGATCCTACTCTTTTATGTGCAAATCCAATTTGGTTGTGCAAAAAAAGAATGACTATTTATTCTAGCATGACAAAATTTAGAATAACACATGCTTCGGAGTTTCCTGAGATGAGCTTGAGCATAGATTTTGTAGTATAGTGGCCTCAGACACAACAAGTAAATAACTTTGTTATGATGGTCGTAAATTGATTCCAGAAGCTTCCTGGGAAGAAGACGAATCTCCTTCTACTCGAGGAGAATCACGTGGAGCTCCCGCTTTCACAAAATCTTGTGTTCCTACGGAATTCCAGAGCAAAAATTCATTATCTCAACGAGAGTGGCAGTGGAGAGTCGACCAATATTTTCTTATTTCAGCAAGCTATTTTTTATTTTCTTATTTCTTTATTACTAATTAAGTACTTTTAAAAGGGAATTATTCATACGTTGTTATTTCCTGCTTTTTTCAAGCTTTAATTATAGTATTGTGTTTGCATATTTTATTCTCTATTTCATGCTCTTTGGAGTGTTGGATCCCCTTACTTTTGCAAGTGGTATACATGTATCTTGCTCAAGAATAGGCGGTGGATCCTCTTCACCGCCCATAAATCATTGTTTCGAAGCTCTCTTTGCAATTTAAACTAGGACAGTCTTCGAACGATGCTTATCCCCATCCGAAAGCCGTCAAACTCGATATTATCATTCATTTGTCATTCTACAACCACCTCTCGGCCCAATTCTTTCCTAAACACCTTTTAGGTTATTAGAACCATACCAGTAAATTAGATGACATTCCACATAAAAAGTCATCTTAAATATGTAGAACCAAAGCACTTAAAATATAGAAAGAAAACATATAACAAATTAAGCACGCATTATGCAATTGATACATGTAATCCATTCATCTTGATTCCTCCCAATTGTTTTGTCAAGTACAGATTTCAACTCACGAAACACATAAACATCAAGTTATAAATTAGAAAAAAAACAATGACAACCATACTCCAATCTACCAAATGTTAATTTACATAAAATTTGAAAAAGAGTGCAATCAGCACAAAGGAATCAAATTCTGTAAAATTCAAAAGAGAATTAGCAATAACCAAGAAAATATTAAGAAGATAAAGCTGCAGAAGAAAGACATATAGACAGCTTCTCTCTTATTCGATTTCACTTTCCATCACAAAATTGAAGTGTTCATAAAATAAGAAAATAAATGTGTTTCTAGGTCATCATACACAAAGAAACATGTGCTAACTTCAGCTATAAGGAAATCAAATCCACCAGAATGGGAAGGAAATTAAAAAAAAAAGTAGAGCAGGAAAACGGGCAAAAGAAAAGAAATGGCAAGCATGCTTTCAAAATGCCAAATAATATAGTTTGGAAAGCAAGCCAAGTAAAAATATGCCTTGTGGTAATCTGTGCAACTGCGTAACAAAGTCAAGCAAAAGAAAAAGAATGGGAAGTGAAAACATAGAAAAATTGCCAAAAATACTAATAGATAAGAAAATGAAAAAATCAGAAAGCAAGCAAATAACCAAATCAGTAAGTTGACCATAACAAATGATCAATCCTACCAAATCCTCTCATTTATCAAACCACTAACAACAATTTAAAATAGAAAATGAAAATCGTTATTATCACCTTAACCTTAGACCAATAAATTGCAGCATTAATAAAATCAAAGCAAAATATGCAAAAATACGAACAAAAAATAAGAAGCATAATTTAGTCCACTAAAATTCCATATCAGAATTAAAGAAAAAAATTAATCAAAACATTTTAATCAGGAATTGTAAAAAATCAAAACAAGCAAGGGAGAAAACTAAGTAGTTCCGGATGTAGCAGTATCTTTAATCTCTGGTGTTGTCAAATTCCATACATGGTTAACATCCTCTCACTCCGGACCCATAACGTTTTCTTTACGAAGACCTTCATGCAAGATCCCAATACATGTATGTAATAATCCGCCAAGAGATCCTGATATACCAGGGACTGGGTAAAGGTGTTGAGGAGTTCGCCTTCAGTTGGCCGACCTTTAAGCAGCCTTGTTAAATTGGTGACCACATCCTCCAAGCCTTTTGCTTATTCATGGCTCTCTTTTGTCTCCTTCCCAATTCTCCAATTTCAATATCTTTCAAACTGATGACCTCCTTTATATTATTGCGCTCTGATTCAGGGTTGAAGCAACATCCTGCCGATATTCTTCAAAAAGCTCGGTGGCACTTGCCAGTTCTATTTGTTGTCTCGTCTTATCAGCCTACAATTCCTTCATACACTCTTGGTTGGCTGATATTTCAGTGATATTTTCCAAGATTTTATACTGCATATTAACAATTTCTTTCTTCAAGGTCGTCGTATCAATTCACAATTCCTTGACCAGCCTAGTCCAGGATTGCATCTTCTTCTTCAAATTAGCCCAGGTGAGCTCTAAACTTTCTTTAGTGGGTACAATGGGATTGACTGATCTTATACGCCTACTGCCAAGTGCTTGCCATACTTCCCATAAGAGGAAGACGTATATCACCCTCGTCGATATCAGTAGCCACCTTACTTAACTGTGTCGAACTGCTTATCAAATTAAACTAATAGAGCAATAGGGCCAAGTTGAGTATTCACTCTCCGACAACCAATCTTGAGTCAATTCCATCATCATCTTGGTCTCCTCTTCATTAAACAAGGGATGATATGACCTCACAAATCAAAATTATTCTAAGAGAGATCTTTAAGGCCATCGGTGAAGTAGCTCTCCACCTTTTTGGCTCACCAGCGGGCCATTATTTCTCGTGGCGAGCTTCAATGAGAGCCACTTGAGGTGCTATGGGAACCTCCGTTCATGCAATCGACTTTTCCTTCCCCTCTAAAATTGTCTTAAGTAGCACACTCATTTGCGGAAGAATCGCAGATTCTTGAAGATATATACCACCCAAGCATGTCGCACGAGCTGCCCTTCGAAGGAAGCACACAGACCGCTCTACCTCTTCCTCCACAATTATTCTTCCCAATGTGGTAATCGTGGTCCTCCCTCTAGGCATTGAGGGTCCTACACCATCTGTCCCATGACTCACTGCCATGGTCCTCCATCGCACAGCTAGGGGAGGAAGAGCTAGCATTGCCCTGACTCATTCACAAAAAGAACTGACAAATTTTGCTCCTTTGCCAGTACCCGAAAAAGGGGAACATCCAAACTCTATCAAAACTGTGCATAAGAGACTCTAAAGCACCAAAAAGATAGCGAACTTAACTCTCAATATCTCTTTCAGAAACGGAGAAGTGTATTGCTTGAAATCAATTTTTACCAACTTTAAAACTTACATAACTTGCAAGCTACTCAATGGTCAATTAACGAAACTAGAGAGGTCTCCACACATAAGGTCGCGGCCTAGTCGGAATCTTCCAATTGCTTTTACTGCGAGCAAAGCAGAACTTCTTTCTCCAGCCAGAAATCTTGTCCTCATGACCAATAGTCTATATTCGAAAAAAATATCACCATCCCGTTAGGCATCCTTTAGAAGTGAAGTGTTTTTCGAAATAAATTCACCGACCAATATAATTGTTGTGAGCGGGCATACAAAATGACTGCCATTATGCTCGATATTGAGTTGGGGCTTATCGGCCCAAACATCATCCCATAGAAATTCAAGATGTCCACCATCACACTGCACAAGGGAAACTGGAGGTCGAGACGAAATAAGTCTTTGTAATAACATATCTCAATCATAAACACTATTGAGGGATTCTTCCTCCCTAGCGGGTCATAGAATCACGATGTTGTCAACAGCGTAGGTCGATTGCGCTTCAATCAAGACCTCATTGACCATCAACGACCCCTTAAAAAACGTAGTAGATAGGAACAATATACTACTCTTCTCCATGCCCATAACCATCGTCAGTAAATGAGCAAAAATATTGCAACATGCAATGGTGGAAGGCAGGGAATTACTATCTTAGCGTATGTATAAAGGACAAACAAAATGACTTTGTATCTCTTCTAACAGGACACTCAGACACTAAATTCCTTTCAATATGTGCTCCCAGAGAGACGAAACATGTAGACTTCAATCATTTATATATTTTCATTCAAGCGTGAGAAACAGTAATGACGAAAAGAAAAAATTGTACAGACAATTCGACAAAAATTCCAACATGCAATCAGATAACTAGCAATAGACAATGAAAATAGAACTAGTCGATGAGGCAGTGATGAATTAATAATTCGTTCTTCCACATAATCATCACATTACAAGTACAAAGAAATAAACAACAACAAAAGACGTCAGAAATAGAAAAAGTAGACTTTCATCCCTCACATCATCTAGGAAGAACTTGTCCGACTAAAAGAGACAATGCAAAACAAACCTACCACCAAACACAAGCTGATCTGACTGGTTCAACTCAAGTCGCGACTAAAGGAGAGCATGCTTGGCATCTAACTATTCCAATCGCCATCGGGCCTCCTCAGAAATTTTCAAATTTTCCTCCAACAATGCTTCCAGCTCAGCCATCTGCTCTTTGCATTACACACCGACAGTCACTTCCAACATTACCTTCAGCTCGACAATCCATTCTCTGCATATTAAATTAGTAACTATTTCTCAGTTTTGAGTTCAGCAAAGCATTCTCCAGCATCTTGGAGGTTTTCCTACACAATGGCCAATCGCTCATTCAGGTCGCCAAAGACTCCCGGTTGTTTGAGCAACTCACAGCCGAGTCAGCAGGCACCCACCTTCTTTCAACGGGCAATGATGCTTCTCCAAAAGCCTAATAACTATAAGTTGCAGCCAATGTAGAGCGATTCCACATCAATATCCCCTATCAGAGATCTTCTACTTCTTTCTATGTACCTCTGCATGCAGAAATAGATCATACTCGGTCAGAAAAAATAATTCAACCTTATCAGTGAAGGTTTTATTACCTCCCGAAGTCAAGTCAACATGGAAATTTTGTTGAGACTTCCGCTTCTGCATGCATTTTCCGGGACAACCATCATCGAATTGGGTAGAATTGTCAGAGGAGACACTTGATTTGCTCGTTGGTCAATTGATGCATATGCACTTAAACATGACAGAAAATTGCAGTAAGATCAACTAATTCCTCAAATCTAATCTATTTTCACCATGGTATTGGTTTCTTTCAGCCCGTCATATGACAAAGGTATGCCCTTCAACAAAATCATTCAAATCAACGAGAATGCCTCCAAGTGGAGGTAATGCCCTTGAGTTACCCAAAGCAACCTTCCCTCACCTAGCCCAGTAAGGCCCAGGATGTTAACATCTTTGGCAACAGAACCTAGAGGCGCAATTTCCTCCACTATTTCTCCCTCTATAAAGATATCCTTGATGGAGGTATTGTCCTTGTGTCTACTCTTCTTTCTTTGCTCCTCCTCTCTAGAGACGTCCTTCTTCCTCTTGCAGAGGGAACGCCTCTCCCTTAGCCTTCACATTCACCTTAGAAAAATATATCATCCTGGGAGATTAAGGGACAACAATCCTAAACCGAAGGAGAGTAAGAGATCTTGTCTAACACAAGAAGTCTGCAACCACTACATAATGTCTTATACAACAACCAAGTAGTTAACATTCAATAAGATTATATACTACCGGAAGTAGTGATTTTAAGGGTTTTTTTTTACGAGATAACGACATTGGCAACAGAGATCCAACGATCATACCATGATTTGATTTCAGATCATACGACATATATTCCCTTACGAAATAAAGATCGTAACAAAAACATAATGTTAATAATCTTATAGGCAAAGGATAGTTATCAAACTCCACTGATCATTATCATTATTTATAATTGCACATATTCCTTAATATACACATTAGGCGAGAAAGTAGAAAATTGTAAGACCAATCAGTTCAGGACTACTCTCGGCAAAGAGGCCAAAGGCCCCGAGTTAAGAACAGTTTTATCCCTACTCAAAGACTTAAAAGACTGCTCCCTCTAGGAAAGCTAAGGCCTCCGGGAGAATGACAATCCAAGCTCGGAAGTAGATGAAAAAGAGTACTCCCTGCGGGAGAACTACGGACCCTAAGAGAGAAAAAATTAGAACTCGATATGAGTAAAATCTAGCTTCGTCCAATTAGGAGTCGGGATATAAGCATAAATCAGTTTGAAGCAAATTTTGTGATCGTCACGGATATGCCTATACCATCTCGCGAAGCAACTCAGGAAAAACGTCGGCAAGTTACTAAACACTATCAAAGCATATTGCCACTTGCATTAATAAGTGGTGATACAAAAAATAGATTTCTTTCATTACCTTATTCTTCTTGCAACAACTTATCGAAGGAATAAGAAAATCAAATAACTAAGTGTGCACCAAAAATCGGTCTTTATGGGCCAAAGCTCGCATCTAACAAGCCGTGTGGGACTGATTAGCCAAATTATTCAGAATACACAATTGTCATCAGAGTGGTCCGCTAAGGTGACATGCGAACTTTACTCACCGATGTGTCAGTATCTTACACTAGCAGCTGAGCTGACTTGTCAAATTGACTTGTTGAACTGACTTGCCGATCTGGTTTACATGTTCCTTCTGATGAACTGATAAACTGACGAATAAGACACTATAACCTAGCTCACCTACTTGACAATAGTCGAAACTATCAAAATTTAAGACCGACGTCAATGATGGACATATGTCACCTCATCATTTATAAGCCGCCTAACATACATATCGTGATCTTTTCATCAAAATACCGTTGACAAATTTTGTATTACACTTGTATTTTAATATTTTCTTAAAAAAATATAAAAGGGTGGAAAAGAGATTGGGAAGGGAATCAACTCTTAGGGCCTTTTTCGAGAGATATTGTATTGCGACTCTCACGGAACCTTTCTTGCCCCTCTCTTCTCATTAGATCATCTTCTTCGCTCCGTTGGAGGAGGATTAGAAAGCAAAACACGGAATTCAGGCCTAGAGAACATATCCATCATCTTCCTCTAACCTCCTCATACGTCTTTGTCAACCGCTTTATCTCGAAAAGGTGGGTCGTTTGGATTTAATTTAATTGGTATATATGATTATGATTATAATTTTCGAGGAAATAATATTTTAAATTTTGAAAAGCGAGACTGAATGGGTCTCACGTATTTGATAGTTTAGGAGGCTGAGCGCGATACCACAAGTAGTACACTATCCCGAAGGATATGCATACAACTTGATGGCAGGCTTAACCACCTAAACTAAAAGATATGTGATGTTCGTTTCGTCTGCAAAACATTTCTATAAGCCAATAAGTTACCCTATTTAACATGAAAAGTTGAATAAGGTTTATTTTAAGTTGGGTTCTTAAGTTCTCTATAGAGGCAAACTACCATAGTTAATTATATCTTAAATGACTGAAATCACTTAAGAAAACTCTCGATTAAGATCAGTGATTCTGTCTTCACGATTGTAAAGTTTAGGTTTCCTATGATAAATATGAGTAAATCAAGGGAAAAAACTCAAAATATGAACGGTTATTTTCAGGAGTCAATGGAGTGAAAGGTAGGGATGTCACAGATCCACGGAGAACCCCAGCAACTTCTCAACTATCCTACGATTGAACCTTGACTCTAAGGAGACATCCTACGCCTCATTGTCGTGGTCTCGATCGTCCGCTTGCTTCCATGCTCCGCTTATTGGGAAGACTACTCTAAGCTCCTAACACATCGATTATAGGCTCAGGGTTGTGGTGTGTATAAATGTATAGTTGTTTGGTCAATGACTCGCTACGGGGTACCTCCTAAACCAGGTGTCCTACTGGCCTTTAACATAAAGTCTCTAGCAAGTTTGTAGAAACAACATAAATTATAAAAGGTAACATGCTACGAAACGCAGTAAACAGTAAACAATAATATTACAGGCATGAATTATGCGTATATGCAGTAAAGTATGCAGCATCAAGAATAAACGCTGTCAATGTAAAACAAACTTGTATAACTGATAAGCCGGCGGCTCCTAAAAAAACTCGAGAAAAAGCGGCAGAAGAGCCACAATAACTCGAAGAAAACAGTCGAAAACATGAAGAAAATCCAAATAAAAAGAAAAAAATCACAAGTGCTTTACAAATATTTCGATAAAACCGTAGGAAAACACATAAAAAATCTAATTTCGATAAAATTGTGAGAAAACACCCCAAAAAAATATGAAGAAAGAAAGAAAACCGTAAGCATTCGGGTCAGGCTAGGCTCAAAATTAGGTATTCTCGAGGGACTCCGAAGGTAACTATCGGTCACCCGTATGTATAGAACCCGACATTCAACTAGAAAAGTATCATACTATACCAACTTAAGAGGATACTCCTTAGCCCATATCGGCGATGGACAAGTGAACAATTGAATTATATTATTTAAATTTTCTATTTTAGCATGCATATAGGCTTCATGCATACAAGAAAAGTAGTGTCAATTTTAGTAACCAAAATACTTTAGAAAATAACGTATCTGTTCTTATCATTTTTATAAAAATACGATTGTCCACAAGTCGATAGAACCGTCGAGCCGGAACCACCAATAACCTCAGAAGGCAAAGGTGTCCTGCTAACCTGGTGTCGATGAATAATATTGTTATCCTACATTTCACTGGGTCTTTGGATTGGGTCCCGATGTCATAGGATGAAATATTATTTCTATCTACTACCAATGTCTTTATCATCAAGGCTTAATACCCCAAAAAGATAATCCAACTTACGACATTGCTTGATGGTTTCATATATAGTCAGGGTTATATACACGCATTTATGTATCGGACATAAGCATTTAAAACCCAAACCAAGAAGCAAGGAAAGTGAACCGAAAAGCAAGAAATGAAAAAGAAAGAAGGCAAACCCACCTCCAAAATCAATTTAGGAAAGAAAAACCAAAGCGGTGGGAGGGTTAGCCTAAAACATCCACCCGATGGGACTTCTCGAATGAGTAATGAGATGGGCACACTTCACGATGCTAGCCAGTAACAACCCCGAAATGCACAATTTAGAGATCTCCCAGCTATTCCCAAACCTTTCTCAAATATATCAAGATTTTTTTTTCTCTCTTTTTTTTCTTCTTTTCTTTCTCCTCTTTTTTTATTGCAATCAATTCAACCCGCAGAATTGGGTCCCGAAACATCTCCAAACATTTAACAAATCATTCCTTGAAAAGAGGCATTTGAATTCTTCCAAATAACAAGAGTTGAAGTATTCCATTTCACCAACATTAAAGCATTCAATTCCACCTCGAGCCAAAAGCTTTCAATGCCATACAAACCCAACACTACACCAGAAACCCAACAAGTGCCCACGGTCAGGGGCAGCCAAGAGGTCGAACCGAGCCCAACATAAGGGAAATCACAACCACAAGCTCACGGGTAGGAGCAGCAGAGGGAAGCCACCAACTCCCAACACAAGCGAACTACAGGCGACAGCTCACGACCAGGAACAACAGAGGAGACCCTCAAATTGGTGCACAAAGGAACAAACAGAGACAAACAAAGTGCTCTCGGGTAGGAGCAGTAAAAGGAGCCACCAGACCCAAACCAACAGCCACAAACTCACGGGTAAGAGCAGCCAAAGGAGGAAGACACCAGCAAACACCCAAACCAAACAAGAGAACACAACAGGGAGGCTCACGGTCAGGAGCCGCCAAAAGAAAACACCAACCCAAACCCAGGAACAAATAGGAGGGCTCACGGTTAGGAAAAGCAACACAAGGCCCCCAAAACAAGCTCCAAAAGCTTTTAAAAAATCAAAATTTCATTTAACATATATTTCGAATAGGGAGGCACCAACAAGAAATAAAACCAAGCCCCAAAATTAACTGCTCAAAACACCAAATAGATTCCAACATACATTCGAACAGGGGCAGCAGGCGTGAGGAGCAAAAACCGAATCACAAAACCAACTTCTTAAAGCATTAAAACGAACTCCAACATATATTTGAATAGGGGGAATGACAAGAAATAAAACCAAGTCCCAAAACTAATTGCTCAAAACACCAAATAGATTCTAGCATGTATTCGAACAGGAGCAGCAAAGGGAGCAAAACCGAGCTACCAAAATAGTTGCTCAAAGCAAAAAAAAAAATAATTCTAATATGAATTCAAACAGGAGCAACAGCGTAAGGAGTAAAACCGAGCCACCAAACAGCTGTTCAAAGCAAGAGACAATTTCAACAAGTATTTCAAACAAGAAAGACAACTACAGTCGAGCCCCTCCTTTCAAAGATATCTCCTTTTCTTTCTCTCTTTTTTTTTAATGCTTCTAATAAGAGAAAATTAAGCATGCCAATGTTGTCCAACATGTTTAAATAGGAGAGTAATAGGAAGCAGAGAAACGGAAATAAGCCCCCCAACAGTAAAATTTTCCCTCAGCATGCATTTCGAACAGAGGAAAGTAACAAGAAACAGGGAAACACAAGTAAGCCTCCCCCATAGCCAACCTTCCCTTCAATACTAAATCAGCTCAGCAAGTAGAAAAGAGAGAGGACCGCAGCCTTCAACATACAGGTACAGAGATAATAAAAGCATAAAAAGAAAGCTTGCATGTACACAGGGATCAAAACATGTTTTTCATAAACTACAATCTCAACTAATAGCTTGGAGCATTTAAAGCGACCCAACAGAAACATTAAAAGCCTAGTAATCGATGGCAACGCCGCAATGAAATATCAGTTAAGACAAAAAAAAGCCTTATACATGCATTCCCCAATTTTAACATCTCTAGCATGTGTTGAGCAGGGAAGAAGAGCAGAAGAGAGGAAACATACCTTGCTCGAGCTTTTGTAATCAACAAAAGAAATCCACAACACTCCTAAACCTCAAGCTCACAAGCAAAGCCACGACACCCCCAGACTCTAAGCTCACAAGCACCTAGCCGAGAAACGATTCCCGCAGAGTCTCTCCCACGCTCCCAAAATTCGTACCCTCACAGCAAAACCCCTCACCCGCTTCTTATACATGCAAAAGAAAGGGAAGAAAAAAAGAAAAGAAAACTACCCTCAGTCAGAGGCCAAGCCGGCGCTGGTCCCAGCAGAAAGAAAATCATCGCAGCCAAGGCCACATAGGAATGAAATATCGGGAAGGAGGAGAATTGCCACATTCGTGCCTCAGAGAACAAGAGCACCAGAGTCAACCTACCGTGAATGGATTCCCGCAGACGAAGCAAAAAAAACTTCGGGAAGCCGCAGCTCGGGCAGAGGATGTCGAGAGAGGCGAGGTCAACTCCTCGTTTCACAAAGAGATGGGACCAGTAAGAGGAAAGGCGCTAAGTCCGGAGACGGAACCAAGAGGGGCCGCGAGCTTCAGGAGAGGAGCCTGTGCTCCAATTAGGGACGGAACGAAGGGCCACGCCACATAAAAATTTAGGTCGTAATAAAAGACCCCCCCAATCTGTCATATAATATGAAACATATCCCCAAAATATAAATAATACTTAAATTTCCTCGATTTGCGCACTTCTCACTCGTGCACTAGACCATATCAAAGTGAGAATCTTTCCTAACTAAATTCAACATTCCGGACGCGCCGGCGAGGTCCACTTCGTCATCCGGGGTCGCCCGGATGACTTTGTCGATGGTCGGGTCAAAAATGCATAAAAAATCAAATTCCTTTAAAATGTCGCCCGTGATTGATCGTAGAGCCTCCTACGGGTGCAGACGACGTGAACCTCGATAATTGTACGCGTCGATGTATGCACTGTGGTATTCGTGCATCGTGCAAGTGTGCGGAGATCGCCATTAATTTTCCTATGGTTTCAGATCCTAAGGGCACTCAACTCGAGTTTCGTCGCGTTGTATCTAATCAACTCAACTAAGCGTTGAGGATTTTAGAACCAGCCACATGAAACTGCGAGGTGTCAAGAAGTGACTTGAAATTATAATCAGTGTGGGCCCCAGACTAGTTCTCTAAGAGAGTCGGTATGAAACCCTAAGGCTAGATCCTGGACTCTAAGAAGAGGAATGAACCTCACCAAAAATGAGGTCAACAGTCTCTCCCGGGTTGTGTGAACTGATAAACAACATGGAAGACGTCCTAAAAGGATTAACACAAATAATTAGAAAGATTTCTTGCAAATGCATTCAATCCATTTGTCACATGCACGAATTACTTAGTTTGAAGGAATTAGTTCAAAATTTTCAAACTATTGTTAATTCTAAATGTTTACTATAATTAGAAAAGGTTTGTTCGTATATATTGAATTTGCTTATAAAGTTAATTGTTTAAAAAAAGTGTATTCACCATTTTTTACTTTTAAATTATCCTTAGTGCAAGTTTTCATCTTGGAGAAGTATTAATCTGAACAGTGTAGAAGATTTAAAAAAAAAAAAAAGATAAACCACATGCTAAGTGCTCAGAAGTTGTGCAAAAGGCTACAAAATAGTCATAAAATTTCATGCAAACAATCAATAAGAATAAATAGAGAACAAAGACTCAAAAAGTTTGCTCCAAAATAATTTCATAATGCTAATGATAATGATAATGATGACGGTAGCTTCAAGATACAATTTAATTGAAGACTATAAGCAAAATAAAAAGGTATGAGATTCGGAAATACATAAAAATTCAAAATATATTTATACTTAAGCTTATGAAAATGTACACAAGATAATTTTAGACAACAAAATTTCAAATAAGAAGTATCACCAAAGTACTCACAAACAAACATAGTAAGTAAAGATACAACAAACTAAATAAGATGATAAAAGCAAATGCTACTACAGATTACTCCCATCTATTCATCAAATACAGACAAAAGATGACAAGCAAACAGAAAAAAACCAGAAGTTAAAAAAGATGGAATTTCCTAAATTTACATAAGCATGACAGCTCGAAGGAATACAAAATCAGCAAAAATGAATCAAATATTGCAAAATGCAAAGAAGAGAATCAGCAAAAGCAAAAGTAATGCAGAGACTGCAACAGAAA
Organism: Phalaenopsis hybrid cultivar; assembly: GCA_002079205.1. Lineage (NCBI taxonomy): Eukaryota > Viridiplantae > Streptophyta > Magnoliopsida > Asparagales > Orchidaceae > Phalaenopsis > Phalaenopsis hybrid cultivar. The sequence goes on along the minus strand of JXCR01138879.1, from coordinate 298,105 downwards.
CTCAAAAACTGTATAATTAATCGTTATAGGTCCATCGTAAGAGAAAAGAACACATGTTTCTCTGTCATTATAGAAAAATTAAACAAGAAACAATAATACGCAGTGGAAACAATCTCAAAATGTTAAATAACAATAATGAAAAAAGAAGAATTAGGCACACACAAAGGGTGCTTATGGAGCAAAAGAATATGCATAAATTCAGGGTGTAAAAGATGCAAGACACCAAAGATTTGGAAGAGAAATAAATACTAAAAGAGAGCAGGAAGAGCATTTTCTACTATCATCTTCTCAAATGGATATATTCATTAAAACAGAACTAATAAAAACCCAATAAGTCAATCATAAATTTATGAATACAAAAAAAGGCATGGATAAGGAAAATATATAAATGCATGTCTGCACATATGTTTCAGTATGAGTTTGCATATATGTTGATATGGGATGTAGGATCAAAAAATTTCGCCTACTTGGGTTGAATCCACACAAAAGGAATACAAAACAATATTTTCAAGATCTTGGAAGCAAATCGATCTGACAAAAGGCAATTCAATGTCAATTCACTATCCATCAAAGGCACTGGTTGGCTAACATGCATGCTACCTCTTATTCCAATACCTCAAACTACCAAAAGGATACAAACAATTACACNAAAAGGATACAAAAAATTACAACAAGTAACAGAGCATATAAAAAATATGCAAAGTTCTATGTATGAATTTCAATAGGTTGAGGGAAAATCTCCAAACATAAAGCCTCTTGGTGCATGATGTAAAAGATCATATGATCTTAACTTTCAGGTCACCACATATGTCAGACAAAGAAAAATTTTGACATAGAAACAGGGTTATAGTATCAGCATAAAACTAGTGGACGTTTCGTAGTAAAAATTTGCTAAAAGAAAGAATAATTGAGTGTTGGCAACTCCTGTAGCTCTTTTGTTTAAAGTTGCAATAATATGATGTGCACCTAGAGCCTTTTCACAAAAAATCGCAATGAGACTCATCCCTTAGTATCCCAAATTGAGGCATGCTTCGTCTTGGTTTTTGAATATAATTAAAAAATAATTTCAATATACCCCACCTAATAATGCTCACGCCTTAATATCTAGACAGGAAGAAATAAACATAAATATTTTTCACAAAACTTTATGAAGTTGAAGTTCTAACCATCAAAGTAAAAAATAAGTAATTAATATTTTTTGATAAATAATAATTAAGAAAGAAAAAAATAACTGAGATTGCGGATAAGAATGAATAAGAGAATATGTATACAATTGAGAATGAGGCAAGGCTTATATTAATGATTCTAATGAATGCCCATTAAATGATGAGAAAAATAGAGACAAATAGAGACTTTCAGATTAAAAATAATAATCTTGATGGCTTATTATATTCTAACTAAAGTGAAGGATAATGAGAGTAGGAGAGAGACTTACTTTGAACTTATTTTAGCTTATTATCTTATCAAGTTTTAATATTTTACTTGATATCTTAGCTTATTTTGATAATTTGATGTTTATATAACCCATCTTATTTCATGGTTTAATGTCATGGTTTTAAATATTATTTTTTTACTTTATGCAATTTGTCACTTCTTATTTTATTAAAATATTAATATAGTATTTTTAATATGTTATGTTACTTCTAATTTGATACTTTGAGGTTTATGCAATACTTCTTCTAAATTTTGAAATTTGAGNTATGCAATTTGTCACTTCTTATTTTATTAAAATATTAATATAGTATTTTTAATATGTTACTTCTAATTTGATGCTTTGAGGTTTATGCAATACTTCTTCTAAATTTTGAAATTTGAGACTTACGCCTTAAAAAGTCCAAGGAGTTACGCCTCACTCCACAAATGAAAAATATTTCAATATCTAATTGTGCAAATTTAAACCCAGCGTAGCTCTATATGTGCAATGCGGCAGTACAAACGGGCACTGCTAAGTCCACCACCAGATTGACCAATTATTTATTTTTGTGTACTCCAATNGAAAAATATCTCAATATCTAATTGTGCAATTTTAAACCTCGCGTAGCTCTATATGTGCAATGCGGCAGTACACAAACGGGCACTGCTAAGTACACCACCAGATTGACCAATTGTTTATTTTTGTGTACTCCAAGGAAAGGGTGCATAGTGCTACAGTCAAGCATTCCTCAAATATAGCTATGTATGTTGGCCGCATCTAATAATTTAAAAAATTATTGGATATGGATTATGTGCATAGTTCAACATGGCAGAGAAGAGAGGGCACAATTGAATGCTAACTATGTAGTAATCAGTTTGGTTGGAATGCACAGTTGCCAAATGATTGTGTAGTCGTCCCTTGTACACTTATGAGTGTGAGCAGAAAAACTTAAAGTTGCAAAGCACTAACAAATGAGTTTGTTAACAAAACTTTAAAGCTGCGCTGCCAAATAAATAGAGCAAGTCCCTCCAATTATTACCAGGAATCTTTACTTCAAGAGCAGAATTCCTGCATAGATCAACAATGTTCCGCTTATCTGCCACCGTGACTAGAAGATTCAAAACATCATCCATCACAAAATATTCGAACAATCCAAACGCAGCAAGCAGATGCAGAAAAACCATCACCACAACAGCATTGTCCTTTTTTCCACTCTTAATCAAATCGTTGCACTTTTTGGCCACCTGCCTTGCCCTCTCCTTGTCGGAAGACTTGACTTCCAACTTCAATCCATGAAAGCACTCCAGGATAGTCAAATAAGCCCTCCTGATCGCCTGAACACCATTTTCCATCATTTCGCTAGATCCATCTAAGTCCTCGTATGCATCGAGTACCAGCGTAACGGGATCCGGTGAGTACAGAAGGGCGGGACCGAGTTCTCTAAGTATCGCCTCAATGGCTGTCCAATGCCCAATAATGTACGCTTTCAGACCCTTTGCGTCCATCTTGACACAGAAAGACTTCAGCTCCGGACAAGGTTCAATCACCGGCTTATCGTGTTCTACCTGGACATTCGCTGCTGAAACAGTGGCAGTGGGCTTCTCTGTCGGCCCCCTTGACTTGATTTCCTGGAATCTCTTGTTGATGGACTTCTCAATGGAGGAGAAATGGTCATCGATATTCTTCCACTGCAGAGTGAACGAGGGGAGGAACGAAGAACATGATTGTAGCTCCTCAAAGGCCTTACGCAGATCCTCCTTCTTTGCAGGGATGGAATTGATTGCTGCCTGGATATCGGCGGTGGTGTCCATCTCTACGGCAAAGCCTCTAAAGGGAACAGAAAATGCTGAGCAATCACCCTTCCGGACAGCGAAACCCTAACCCTTGGTACTATGAGAGAGCGCAGAGACGAATGGCGAATACCTTCACTCTGCGACGTCGCGGTGCGATTTTTTTTTTTCCTATGCTTCAGCTCACAGAATTTATGTGCTATTATATTTTAGAAACATTTACATAAGTACCGCTTAATTTCTATGTATTACATAATTAACATCTAAATTTTATTTGTTTATACATATACCNGTCATCGATATTCTTCCACTGCAGAGTGAACGAGGGGAGGAACGAAGAACATGATTGTAGCTCCTCAAAGGCATTACGCAGATCCTCCTTCTTTGCAGGGATGGAATTGATTGCTGCCTCGATATCGGCGGTGGTGTCCATCTCTACGGCGAAGCCTCTAAAGGGGACAGAAAATGCTGAGAAATCACCCTTCCGGACAAGCGAAACCCTAACCTTAGTACTATGAGAGAGCACAGAGACGAATGGCGAATACCTTCACTCTGCGACCGGTCGCGGTGCGATTTTTTTTCCTTACGCTTGAGCTCACAGAATTTGTGATATTATATTTTAAAAACATTTACATAAGGACCACTTAATTTCTATGTATTTACATAATTACCATCTAAATTTTAATTGTTTATACATATACTTCTTACCCTTGTATAAAAGGATGTATTTCAATTTTTAAAGTTAAAATAATAATATTTTAAAATTTATATGAAAATTTTGTTTGAACTTGTTTTGAACTTAAAGTCTTCAGAGAGCATAAACCCGAGCGGACTTGCCATTAGATTTTCATGTTTTTTCATAAGCTACAACTAGTTAACTTTACTCACTTTATAGCAATAACTTATTTAGCCTTGTTATGGAATTTTATTTCCATTCTACATTTTCTATAGCATTTTGCCGAAAATCTAATCTATTAATATTAATATGTGATAAAAAAAAATTTGTGGGGATCTTCAATCAATCAATCTTGTACTTTTTAAAAATATAATAAACTACCAATATTGTTTTAACTCTCTATTGGAATTAGTTATTGATGTCACATAAGCGGGATGTTCATTTAAGGATAAAGAGTTGTGTTTGGTTTATACTCATCCAAGGCATCATATCGGACCTCCTATTACGTGACACGAGCACAAAACCAGAACCGGGAACCGATTTGGCCCCGCATGGGAAAATTCATCGTGAGATGGTGATGACGCTAATTCTGAGTGTGTTTTACGACCATTTTGATGTTGAGAGATTCAATACTGCATCGAGCATAAGTCTTCTGAGGTCAAGAGTAGACGTCGAGATCTCCCACGCATATTTAGGGAAAATTTGGGCTTGGATTAATTTTTACCCCCGCGGGGGTCCGGGACGTCTGTCGACACCAAAACCCCATTTGAAACTCCTCAAATTTTCACTTTTGAGTTATGAAGTTGTATTCCAACAATGTGTGACATTCTGTAGTTTTCGGATTGGCGAGGACCTCCCTAATATCATCCAGGTAAAATATAGAGTTTGGGGCGCCCTGCTTGCGTCGTGGTTTGGAATGCCCATTAGTGATGAATTTCCCATTGAATGACCACTAAAAATATTTGTTCTTGAAGTTATGGGGTTATATTTCAGTCATATGTGGTTGCTCGCAGCTTTCGGATCGAGAAAGTTCTCTATCGAACGGTTCCGAAGTAAATTAGTGTTTTTGAGGCTAACCCAGCGTCTAGCCCCCAAAATGCCTTCTCGAACATTTAAAGCTGATTCCATGGAAGTCTGGCACCAGCTTCTGGAGCCTAGGTGTCAGACTAGGCACCTAGATGTCGGGCGCCCAAAAACGCTTAAAACAACATGTTTTCTCGAAAGGCGGGAAAGTAGGCGCCATCTTTATGGGTCCTAGGTGCCAGTGTCTTGGCATCAGAGCACTAGTCAAGGCTCCTAGGAGCCAGGGCAGTAGCGCATAGGCACTGGTTTAGTTACATTCACAAAAAAAAACTCATTTTTGACGTTGATTTGTCCCTAGTGCACCCCCAATGAGCCAAAATTGCAGGGATCTCCTTGGGCTTTAAGAGATATGCATGAGTGGATGTAATGGTTGTGAGTTTAGCCTCATTTGCAAGGTCATAAGTACCCCCATTAGCCCATTTTTGGCATAAAATAAAGAGCAAGTTGGGGATTTTCTTGGGTGAGCTGGTTTTAAGCTAAAAAATCCACATTTCTTCCCCATCTCCACTTCATTTTAGTTTTGGGTTGACAGAGTTCTCATAGAGAAAATTTGGAGAGAGAGAGAGAGATTCCTCTTCATCTTCTTAGATTTTCTTGAAGCTTGGAGCAAGGATATCTAGGGGAAGGCTTCTTCATCTGCCTCAAGAAGAGGGAAAGCTAAGAAGTTGGCGACCTTTTAATTTCTCTCTCTTTCTCTTTTCTTTTCCTTCTTTTATGGGCTTCTTCTCCCTCTCCGATGAACAATCTGGGAAAAGGGATAAGTTTCCTTCCACCCTTTTCTGCTTAGCACCCTACTCCACAACACCTTGCTCCATAACACCTTACTCCACCACACCCCATTCCACAGCACCCACTCCCCCGGGACGATTTGCTCAGTTGAGTTCGCACCATCAGCATAACCGACATTGGTATCTTTCGACACAAAATCTATATTTAATACTTATGTAATTGAACCAGGAATAATTCAAGATACATACCCAAAATTTGTCCACATTCATATGTGGTCTAGGAAAAAACAACCTCACTAGCTTTCCATAACCCTCCACCCTCAAAGGAAAAGACGCACTTTGTCGGTCAAAGCCATGTCTCAGCTTCAACTAATGCCTCCACAAGTCCTCCTTAGGGAACCATAGCCCCTACAAAAACCTAAAAAAACATTCTTTCTCCCCCGGTAGGAACACTCATTTTCAATGGGTGCCCTGTAAAGCGAACGCAAAAAGTCTTTTCAGCCTGCTCTGCAACTCTCTCCTACAATGAGCCCACAAGGAAACCTGAAGATCGGGCTCGCTCCTCAGTTCTCGGTTTTAGCACAACCCTCTTCTTACTCATTTCCCCGTGCTCGTTAGCTTCCGCTTCGTGTTTAGTTTGTCGACTTTTGCCCACATGTCACTCATGGCCTTTGCTCACATGTCTCGGTCAGCAAATGATGCTCATCTGCCAGACATAGTAGCAATACGAAAAGGAAAATACGTGAATTCTAAGGAGTAAAAAGGAAAGGAAAAGGCAAATACTTTCCATTTCCCATGGCTTATTTATGGAAACCTGGACACAAAAATATAGAAAAGTTCTTTATTGTGCAATGATAACATTCAATTATTTCTTACATGTTAAAAATATTCTTTTGTCATTATGTATTTTGCAGCTTCCAACGAGCAAAAGAATCGGGGAACTAAATATATAAAAAAATATGTCAACACGGATCTCAAGGCAAAACAAATGACTCAGAAGGATGTGACCGATCAACATTCCTGTTAGCAATCGACGGATTAATGCTAACAATGGAGGCATTTTGAGTGATCGATCGTGAGGACGTGTCAGAGGATTTCCCACTGGATGACAATCAAGCTTAAGACAGATCGGCAGATATTTGAGTTTCAGATCAAATATCAATGGAGTTAAGGTCAAGCGAATGGCCGATGAGCTTCTCGCCGATCGACATCAATCGGTCAATCTTATTATACTCAATTATCTTTGTAATTGCTAAAAAAAATTCCTATAAAAGCAAATAATAGAGGGACCCACCTGTAATTTTATAAGACTGAGGCATATCCCTATAAATAGGGGGGCCCGTATTGTGAATAGGTTTACTCGTTCTTGTGATTCTCAACTACACACTCTTTTTTGACTCTCTCTGCATAACATTTTATACATTGGTTATGTTTAACAGACACTTTTGAATTATATATATAAAAATGAAACATCAAATTTGAGCATTTTTATTTTATGAATTAATAACTAATAAATTGAGAATTTATTGAATCTTTTAATTTTATTATAATTTAAGATTTGGATAAATTTCTAATAAATGAATGTAGTTGGTTGGTATAAATATATTAAATCTAAGCATGATGTATGCAGCGATGCCAAGATATTAATTAGTCTTATATAATCTGTTTATTGACCAAGAGCCCCACTCTGGTGTCAGCTTTAACAACAATTACTTGTTAACTCACAGATTTCAGAACATAAAATGTCATAAATAAATAAAATATTTTATGGTTCAATAAATATTCAGTGGGGACCACTTCAAGCTAGGGTCACGTAAAGCAATTGCATGCGATGAACCTTCTTTCCTATTGCCCATGCCAACCAAGAACCAACTACCAAGAACACTTTTAATCTATAAACTCATATGTTCCTATGCCAAGTGAATCTAATCTATCGAGTGATTTTGGTCGAACGTGATTGTAGTCTGCCAACAACGATTAGGTGATGGTCCGGTAATGATGATCGAACTACGATGTCGTGGGGATGATATCGATTGAACGATAATAATTTATTTCATATCTCAAACTCATCTTTTCTATTTTTTTTGTCAGTTTCTTGAGGTTTAGAAAAAAAAATTCCACGAGAGTAAAATTAGACAAATAGTGAAAACAACATCAATTAAAATTAAGGTTAGATTTTTTTGTATTATAGTCCATTACATGGTGCTCAAAAGTTATAGTAATTAAAGGCACTCGTTTGACAAGTGAGGTCTCAATATTGTATGTCAAGAATGTGCCAATTCGGATCCTGATGTGTTACAACGGTCCGTAAGAAAAGAAGTACAACAAAGGAGGTGCAAATCAACAAAAGACGAAAATGCTCACTTATACACTTGAATGTAGCTATTTGAGCCAAAGATAAAGACTAATCGAGACATTAAAAGGACAAAAAAAATGACCCGAGTTCGACAAATCGGATTAGTGTAAGACAGATTAACATCTGGGCTAACCAACAATGGAAAACCAAGCGAAGGCATCAACCTACCTTTTTGGTAGATTCGACCCGAGGAAATTAAGAATCCAGTTCTTCAACATCACCAGTCGTCCCACGAATGCCTCTGATGTACCTCATTCGGAACAAAGAATTGGCAATACAATAGAGTCTCGCGGTCATCTTAAGTGGCCTCCACATTAAAGAATGAGCCATCTATCAGTTTACAGTAATTCATCTCCTGTTTGATATCCTATTATCGTTCTACCGACAAAAGACCCCTCAACTAGGGATTGAAGGTTGATAGTTGACTAGATCAACTGATCGACAAAACCTAGCCAACCGAGTTAGTCCTGCTGACCCTAAGCTAATGAAGCCCTACCGACCTGTTGCATCGACTTAGCCTTGCCAAACGAACCAACCATACCGAGTGAAGTCATGCCAGCCCAGCCCACGGAGTCATAGGACAGTAGAGCGATAGGTTCATACATGTAAAATATCTAGAATATCTTATATAGCTCCCATTGTGGTAGGGGCAAAAAGGTAATATCACATATCGTGCTCTCTCTACTATAAATATAGAGAATATCTTACGAGAAAAGGCTAATTGACAATTTGTTTTACAGTTCATTACAAATGGTGATTACATAAACTCGCAAATCCAAGAAATTGAACAAGATGATTTTCACAGTAGTTTAATTAACAATGAAACATACCTTGACTCATAATGGTATTCTTTGAGAGCGAATATTACATTATGTGTTGAATCTGCACATACAAATTGATGGTATTCAGTTGATATTCTGGTGGTACCATGACAATACCACCAAATCAGCACATATCTGCACCTACCTATCCACATGTATTATTTAATCCTTCTTTAATCTTTAAAAACTATGGTTGTTCTCCCTTTGTCAATTCTTTCACTTGATGATCGATCATCAAATGGAGAGAAAATTGACACTAAACAGATAAAAGGAGAACCATTAAGTTACTCATCCGTTATTTGATCAAATGGTCCATAAACCTTTGATTAACTCTCATTTTGAGGAATAAATTCACACCCACCCTTAATGAAAGAGCTATTGTTTACTAACAAATACTATATGAGTTATTGATAAAATAAAATTTATCATAAATAATAACATAATGTCTAAATATCATTTATGTTATGTTATTTATGTTACAATGATCACATGCAATGAAATAATATTTGTCAAATTAATGTTTTTATAAATTTACATTTTTTTTATCCTTTACTTGAGATCATCAAATGTTTGTCAAATTAATGTTACAAAATATCGGGTTTACAAGACACTTTGTTAATGTTTTTGAACATATTTAATTCAATCATAACATTATTATTCAATATTACAAGAAGTTAATCTTAACACCATGCTTAAGCACAAAACTTAAATATATACTGATACTGATGAGTGCCACAATAAAAAATAATTATTAAAAGTTTAATAAATATATACCTAATCAAACATGAATATTGGCATAAGTATGTGAACTATGAATATAGAGTTCAATTTTAATAATTTATAATTTAAATGAACATTTCAACAGGAAAGACCTGTCCACACAAAAGTGTATTGATCATTTATAGTGATGCGTGCTAGAAAATTCGTGGCGGTAGAGTAATGGATTATCGTCTCAGTGTTGCACGAAATTTCAGCACACACTCAGATGAAAATGAATCAAGTTGTAATAATACTAGAAGTTTTTACGTGAAAAACTCGTAAAAAGAGAAAAACCTCGGGGTCTGGCCCAGTTGTAAAAATCCACTATAAGTTGATGATTACAAATGTCCATTGTCCCACAAGCGGGAAAATGTTTATAGCTTTCCAATTTACAACGTCGACTGATGACATATAGTAAGCGGTGATTGACGGAGATGAGCGATGACTAACAACAGTCGATGACGGTCGGCGGTAGTTGATAGAGGTCAGCGGTGATCGACAACGTTCAACGGTGACCGACGGTGGTGGACAGAGGTCGGAGGTCGTTGTCGGCGGTCAGTGGTGGTCGACGACGATCGACGATGGCGAGGATGAGCTTGGACTTGAGCTCCTTCTCAAAACCTCAAGTTCTCTCTTAAGTCTCCTCCCCCTCATGTGAGAGGTGTGGCTTTATTTATAGTGTTTTGAGTGCAATTAATGCAAGAATTTGAACCATTTTGATTGGACGATCTGGATGGCTTCCTTCAATTGTTAGACATTTAATGGACATTTGAGTGCCTTAATGATGTCTGAATTGAGCAATGTTGGTCTTGTTGGATTCTTCTTTTCGAGACGCTCGATTCGACTATAAACTCGCTGAATTCAATATTCATTTGACCTTTCAAATGCCCCTAGAAATCCTCCAAGAGTGGTTTGATGATTTAATCCGGGCTTGATTTGAATTGGATTGGATTAACTTTCATATCATTAGGTCGGTCTCATCGAGTCAATCAGTTTAACTATAAGTTTGCTGAAATCGGAGCTCTGGATGACTCTTAATCAAAGTTTGCATGTTTCTTGTTCAAAAAATTACACCGAGATTCGTGCTGGTTGATGAAAATTTGTTGGTGACGTATCATATAGTATAGATCATTCTAAATCAAGCACTCAAAGTTTTGTTGAAATCTTCATGATACTATTTAAATCAAAACGATTTTTAAGTATCATGCAGTTATAGTCAAAACAATCCTCTCGATGAAAGGAATCCAACTAAATCAAAATTATTTAATTTCAATGTCATTAAAGTATTACAATGCTTACAACAATTAATGACCAAGCATGTCAATATATGTTATTTGACGGAGTGATTGAAATTTTTTTGCTAAAATGATCAAAATGCCTCTTAAAAAATACATGAATAGGCCACATTCTTACTATGACAAGGAGCTCAAACAAAGAGCTTTACATATAAAATTAAATAATTTTTTTCAATGATCGACTTCAATGATCATCATTAAAGACCACAGTCATCTAACCAATATCGCCACCATAATCATTCAAATAACACTTCAGCCAAATTCATCTAAGTGCACTTGCTTGAACACCATTGTTTGAATATTATTGCTTGATCATTGTCAATGAATTGTAATGTCCTAACGAACTTTATTTGTCCATTACTACCCAACGATTATCCTTCAACTAACATCACACTATTAACTTCTTGTAATCATAATCACTACAACATTCAAATAGTATTGATGCAAGCCATCATTACGAAAGTTCAAGCACACTATTGATACTAATATTAATGCATATTATTGCTAATGAGATCGACATTGATTGTCAACATCAATCTTATTGAATAGATCATAAATAGTCTCTTGTCAATTACAAAGACTCAAAGCTCCTCTAACTTTCATTATTGAAGCTATTCTTCTTATAGTATATTTACAACATTATGTCAATGCATTCCTCAATCATAAAGCGGGGCATCAATTATAATCTATGTTGTATACTATTGGAATCATTTTAATTGATCAAATCCCCATGGATTTTTTTTTTTGGTTTCTAAATAAGAAAATCTTGTGTATCTTACGGGGCAAAACCCTTGCATAAAGCTAGTATGATGAAGTTTATTTTGTGAGATTTACTTGTACAATTTCACGAAGATGCGATATTGGCATTCATCATATCTATATTGTTGTTACCAATGATGATAACCATGTCATATTGTATGCTATATTTATGAAAAACATTGTAAATCATACATTCAAAACATCAAAAGAAAGTTTTATTGATGATGTTGTTACGAAGGTTTATTGATAAATGTTGCAAGCGACTACTAACTCTTTACTGACTTTAAAAAAAAAAAAAACATTTATAAACATATCAACAACATTGCTAAAAGTGTGAAATATTTAAATCTAATACTAAATAATCGACGTATCTCGATTCATCAACTATACACAATTGAACATGTAGTGCAGGACAAAATATCGAAGATGAGGTCAGACAGAGGAGAAAAATACAGCAGCATTAGAATACACTATAAAATAAAATAAAAAATTTACTCTAAAATCAATTTTTCAAAGCAAAAAACAAAAAATCTCTTTACATTGATTCAATACATGCAACACATTCTTAACAATGCTTTATGAATTAAAGTCCATCAAAGATTCATCCTCCCTCACCAAATGTTTTGACTAGATATTTTGTGGTAGATTGCTTCATGAACAATAGAGATTCACTGAATCTTCTTAAATTTCCTTCTTTGTCTAAAGCTCTCCCCATCACAAATAAGATTCAACTAATGTTCACCAATAATATGAGATCCAACTAAATTCATGTTAATTTCATTTCATCATCATTCATTAATGATGTTGATGCATTGAACTGAGCGAGCCCCATCCACTCAAACCAAACACGTGGCACCACCCCCGTAGTGTAGTTGACTTAAATATTTTAGGAGTTTTTTTAATTCTTAGGATTTATTAAATAAATTTATGTAGATATTAGAGAATTAAAATAAATATATTTCTCAACTACTCTCACGTAAAAAAAATATAGGAAGATTTGCATGCAAACCACTTAGTTCCTATGCATTTACTTATCTACCTCCTAAACTTCAAGTTTTACATATATACCCTGTTACTTATGCATGAAAATGTGAGTTTGATGTTTGAAATGTGATATGGAAGATTTGTGCGGTGTAGTATGTAAATACATAGGAATTGGGTGTTATGTATGTAAATGCTCAAAAAGATATCCAAAATAAGGACAGGAAGATGACATTTTTTTTTATATAAGAAATAATTAAACATGCAAAAAATAAAATCAATTATAATAATCTTTTGCTTTGTGTAAGTGAGGAAAAATTATTGCATCTCTGCATGCAGTGTCCGATCTACAGCCATAATGTATTTCGGTGGGCCTCACCTAATTTTTTTTTTTAAGAAAATACTGACATATATACTCACTGTAGATCACCGTGATCTACGATTAGGAGCGGACGTATGCAATAATTTCTAGTAAGTGGGGGGTTATTATCTTAAAAAAAGATAGTTTAATTTCCAAAAGTGTTTGATTTTCATTCTCGTAGGCAAATTCATGCGATGCATGGTGACCCCTATCTTTTTGGCCTTTCTTGTGACTGCTCTGCAAATTGTGAGCTTCTTCTGCTTTTGTCGGATAGCTCTTTTTAAAATCCTTCTGGAATATTCACATTATTCGGTCGGTTTTGAATTTTAAATTCATTTTATGATACTTATGAGATGCATATATTTATTTATTTTTGTAAGTATGCATAGATAAAAAATTGAAATTATTATTATATATTCAAAAATGAATTTCTTTAACCAAAAAAAAAAACCTATTGGGCTTAAAGAATCAAGTTCACCAGTGTTTCAATGCTGATGAGATCAATCATACTTCTTAGTCGCAACTTTGGATGCCACAAACTGCAAACTATCGATGAATCATAATCCGTAGGACATCATCATTCATGCTAGTTTCTTAGAATGAACTTATCAAGCATTAATCTTTGAGCTAGTTCTTAAAGTCTAGCTCGCTCGCATTGCCAAAGTTCTTATTTCAAACTTGCACGAGCTAGTTGGAAATTCCAACCAAACTCGTCAATAACTAACTGACTACACCAACAAGCTCGACTGATAGTTAGGTTGTCCGAGATGGAAGGAAGAAAACTTCAATCTATCGGTATTCGTATCATCATTTATTAACAACATGACAATCCACATTACCAATCTTTTTGACAATGAGTCTGTTAAGCTTTCATACTATAGAACATATATAAATTTTATTTCTTAGACTCCCGTGCAGTTACAATAGGTCAATGACATAAATAAGAAGAAAAAAATGAAGTAGGAGATATCTCTCAATTTTGAACTATAATAAAACTCTCTATAGAGAAAAATATTTTGTCCGGGCGTTCGCACGTCCGGACTGCTAACCACCGACAGTCACATCGCCCACTATTGAAGTGTATGGCAACGTGACCTCTGATGATTGGTCGTCCGGCGGTGTTGTGTCTAGACAAATATTTTCTCTTATCTTGGAGAATTCATTAACTTCTTCCCACTTATTTTTTAAGGTCTCCTAAATTATATAAGTTCACGAAATATATCAAATTTCTTGAGAAATTATTATTAAATAATATACCCGAAAAGTTGAATGGACCTGTAATATATTAATTAAAAGAGATAATAATTAATTCCTCAAATTATAAGTTTAAATAATATATTTTATAAATTACCATACATAGCATTAATCCACCGTCGGCACGGATCGCTAAACTTTAACGGTCTCGATTATTTAATTATATTGGAAGTTGGAACAGAATACAGGAAGAACGTTCACGCGAGACCTTACCGGATCCAACGGTAAATTATAGATGAGGCCATGGAGCCCCACCATCGAACGGCTACTATTAAACCGTCAAAATCATTTGACTGCCGACCGATCCCTTACACGTTTTAATCCTTTCAACGTGAATAACGCATGCGAACATATAATATCCACCGTCAATAATGGATCGAACGGCTAATTAGAGAAGAGGATCGTCGCAAGCGGGCGCGTGGGACCCGCAACCGGCACTGCCTCTGAAAAGTAAAAGGTGGCGGAGGCGGTATCAAGCTTAATTAGGGTTGGATTATGCATTGAACCGTGGTTCATTTCTCGGCTATAAATAAAGCCCCCTTGTATGCCCCGTAAGCCTTGTCCATAGTCTTCTTCAAGAGCCTTTCCCTAAAGGTTGTGCTGCTTGTTGTCTCTCACGGAATCGAAGCAGAGGATCGCCCCGGCATCTTCTGGTACGATTTTTGATTCGTTTTTTTTTTTAATTATATTGCTTCTCTTTGAAACAAAGACCTAACCCCTGTTTCCATTGATCAATTTTTCCGTCTGAAGCGATACGATCGATGGCTGATAGAAACCAGCACTTGAGAGAATCCAGAACATCCTATTTTCTTGTTATTTGTGCTTCCTCTGTATTCATTTGATCGATAGAAGGTTTGTTTGTCTCTCTCCCTTCCGGGTTTCTTTTTTCTATCTTCTATGTAGTTTTTGGAGTTGATTATTTCTGATTGAGAAATATAATTTTTTCTTCTTATTGGGATCGAATTTATGGATAACCTTGGTGCTGAAAATGTATAGGGTTTTGGATTGGATTGGATTGCGATAGACGACTCAGATCCAGGGAGGATGCGGAACGTAAGGCCNAAGGATGTATTTCAATTTTTAAAGTTAAAATAATAATATTTTAAAATTTATATGAAAATTTTGTTTGAACATATTTTGATCTTAAAATCTTCAGAGAGCATAAACCCGAACGAACTTGCCATTAGATTTTCATGTTCTTTCATAAGCTACAACAAGTTAACTTTACTCACTTTATAGAAATAACTTATTTAGCCTTGTTATGTAATTTTATTTCCATTCTACATTTTCTATAGCATTTTGCCTAAATTCAAATCTATTAATATTAATATGTGATCAAAAAAATAGTGAGGATCTTCAATCAATCAATCTTGTACTTTTTGAAAATATAATAAACTACCAAGATTGTTTTACTTTTAACTCTTTGTTGGCATTAGTTCTTGATGTCACATAAGTGAGATGTCCGTTTAAAAATAAAGAGCTATGCTTGGTTTCTACTCATCCAAGGAGTCATATCGGACCTCGTTGTACGTGTCACGAGCACAAAACCAGAACCGGGTACCGATTTGGCCCCGCATGGGAAAATTCATCGTGAGATAGCGCTGGCCCTAACTTTGAGTGTGTTTTACGTGCATTTTGATGTTGAGAGACGCAATGATGCATCGAGCATAAGTCTTCTAAGGCCAAGGGTGGACGTCAAGATCTCCCACGCATATTTAGGGAAATTTTGGGCTTGGATTAATTTTTACCCCCGTGGGGGTCCGGGACGCCTGTCGGCACCCAACACCCCACTCCATTCGAAACTCAAACTCTTACTTTTGAGTTATGAAGTCGTATTCCAGCAATGTGCGACTTTTCGTGGTTTCAAATCGGCGAGAACCTTCCTACGGTCATCCAGCAAAACTTAGGGTTTGGGACTCCCTGCTTGCGTCATGGTTTGGAATGCTCATTGTCGACAAATTCCCCATTGAATGACCATTAAAAATATTTGTTCTTGAAGTTATGAGGTTATATTTTAGTCACATGTAGTCCTCGTAGCTTTCGAATCGAGAAAGTTCTCTATCGGACGCTCCCGAAATAAATTAGTGTTTTTGAGGCTAGACTGGCGCCTAGCACCAAAAATGCCTTCTCGAACATTTAAAGTTGGGGCCATGGAAGTTTGGCACCAGTTTCTGGAGCCTAGGTGTCAGACTAGGCACCTAGGCGCCACACTAGGCGCCCAAAAATGCTTAAAACAACATGTTTTTTCAAAAGGCGTGAAAGTAGGCGCCACCCTTGTGGGTCCTAGGTGCCAGTGTCTCAGCATCAGAGCACTAGACTGGGCGCCTAGGAGCTAGGGTAGCGGCGCTTAGTCACAGGTTCATTTCCAGATGGCAAAAAAAAAAAAAATCTCATTTTTGACGCAGATTTGACTCTAGTGCACCCCCAATGAGCCAAAATTCCAGGGATCTCCTTAGGCTTGAAGAGATATGCATGAGGGGATGTAATGGTTGTGAGTTTGGCCTCATTTGGAAGGTCATAAGTACCCCCATTAGCCCATTTTTTGCATAAAATAAGAGGCAAGTTGTGGATTTTCTTGGGCGAGTTGGTTTTAACCTAGAAAATCCTCATTTCTTCCCCATCTCCACTTCATTTTAGTTTTGGGTTGAGAGAGAGTCCTCGTAGAAAGAATTTGGAGAGGTGAGAGATTCCTCTTCATCTTCTTAGATTTTTCTTGAAGCTTGGAGCAAGGATATCTAGGGGAAGGTTTCTTCTTCCTCCTCGAGAAGAGGGAAAGCTAAGAAGCTTGTGATCTTTTAATTTCTCTCTTTTTCTTTTCTTCTCCTTCTTTTCTGGGCTTCGTCTCCCTCTCCGATGAACAATCAGAGAAAAGGGATAAGTTTCCTTCCACCCTTTTCTGCTTTGCACCCTACTCCTCAACACCTTGCTCCATAACACCTTACTCCACCACACCCCATTCCACAGCACCCACTCCCCCTGGGACAATTTGCTCAGTTGAGTCAGCACCATCAGCATAACCGACATTGGTGACACATAATCTATATTCAATACTTATGTCATTGAACCAGGAATAATTCAAGATACATACCCAAAATTTATCCACATTCATATGTGGTCTAGGAAAAAACAACCTCACTAGCTTTCCCTATCCCTCCACCCTCAAAGGAAAAGGAGCACTTTGTCGGTCAAAGCCATGTCTCAGCTTCGACTGATGCCTCCTCAAGTCCTCCTTAGGGAACCATAGCCCCTGCAAAAACCCAAATAAACATTCTTTCTCCCCCGGTAGAAACACTCATTTTCAATGGGTGCCTTGTAAAGTGAACGTCAGAAAGTCTTTTCAGCCTACTCCGCAACTCTCTCCTGCAATGAGCCCTCAAGGAAACCTGAAGATCAGGCTCGCTCCTCAGTTCTCGGTTTTAGCACAACCCTCTTCTTACTCATTTACCCATGCTCGTTAGCTTCCGCTTCGTGTCTAGTTTGTCGGCTTTTGCCCACATGTCACTCATGGCCTTTGTTCACATGTCTCGGTTGGCAAATGATGCTCATTTGCCAGACATAGTAGCAATACGAAAGGAAAATATGCGAATTCTAAGGAGTAAGAAGGAAAGGAAAAAGGCAAATACTTTCCATTTCACATGGTTTATTTATAGAAACCTGGACATGAAAATATAGAAAAGTTTGTTATTGTGCAATGATGACATTCAATTATTTCTTACACGTTAAAAATATTCTTTTGTCATTATGTGTTTTGCAGCTTCCAACGAGCAAAAAAATGGGGAACTAAATATATATAAAAAATATGCCAAGACGGATCTCAAGGCCGAACGAACGACTCAGAAGGACGATGTGATCGATCGACATTCATGTTAGCAATCGACAGATTAGTGCTAACAATGGAGGCGTTTTAATTGATCGATCGTGAGGACGTGTCAGAGGATTTCCCACTGGATGACAATCAAGCTTTAGACAGATCAGTAGATTTTTGAGTTTCAGATCAAATATCAATGGAGTTAAGGTCAAGCAAATGGCCGACGAGCTTCTCGCCGATCGACATCTATCTGTCAGTCTTATTATACTCAAATATCTTTGTAATTGCTAAAAAAATTCCTATAAAAGCTAATAATAGAGGGACCGACCTGTAATTTTATAAAACTGAGGCATATCCCTATAAATAGGGGGGCCCATACCGTGAATAGGTTTACTCATTCTTGTGATTTTCAACTACACTCACTCTTTCTTAACTCTCTCTACATAATGTTTTATACCTTGGTTATGTTTAACAGACACTTTTGGATTATATATATATATATATATATA